>JASANA010011267.1:0-75705 GCA_030248095.1 Ptycholaimellus sp. GST1_10
ATTCGTAATCTGTGCCCCAAATTACCTATATGGTGCCATTTTTGAACTGCCGCCGGGGACTTGGCCTGGGGGCAGTACTAAGGATTCACCCCAAAAAGGGGTGTGAGTCTATATATATATGTCAGCAGAAAGATTCCTCGGTGGTTTCTCAACCAAATTGGCTCATTTTTTCAAGAAATACCCAGCATGATGGCCGCTCAAACATATGTTTTCGGACCTTGGCAAAAATTAGTGGAACTGTGACAATTGCGATTTATCCGATTTTTTAAAATGCCGATTTCATTGATTTTTACCAAATTTTCCAAATGTTGTGGATTTTTGGACCAGATACAAGCAAATGGGCATCGAATTCATAATCTGTGCCCCAAATTACCTATATGGTGCCATTTTTGAACTGCCGCCCCAGGACTTGGCCTGGGGGCAGTGAAGGGGGATTAGCCCCAAAAAAACCCTAAGTCCGAGCCCCCGTTTTTTAAGAAACATCATTTCACTGGGTAGTCTTATTGGGATCAGATCAAACCGTGGTCGAAGTAGGCATGATATATGGATTCGATTATTACCTACCCATTAGAGAGAGTTTTGTTAGACCAAACTACAAGGGGCGGCAGTTCATCTCATGGGTTCAGCCACTTTGTGCAAATGAACACCAGGTTATACTAGTCAAAAGTAAGTACAGATTTGGAATCGCTATATGTCTTGTGAACAAAAAAAACTCAAGTCATTTGTTCAATTCTTAGCCGTTCAGCTGTTACTGATTATTGATGACATTGCCATGCACTGAAGATTTATCACTCAAGAGTGTAAGTCTGTGGTTTCTCAACCATTTTTTAAAAGTAGCACAGATTTAGAATCGCTATATATGACTTGTGAACAAAAAACTCAAGTCATTTGTTCAATTCTTAGCCGTTCAGCTGTTACTGATTATTGATGACATTGCCATGCATGGAAGTTTTATCACTCAAGAGTGTAAGTCTGTGGTTTCTCAACCATTTTCAAAGAAAGCACAGATTTGGAATCGCTATATATGACTTGTGAATAAAAAAACTCAAGTCGCCTGTGCAATTCTCAAGATTACAGGTGCTACAGCGCAAAATCTGTATATTGCAATTTTCTGATATTTCTACCCAAAAGAAGTCAATGTTTCAAATGTTCAAATTCTGGGTCTACCCCTCCAGATCTTCCTCTTAAAATAGCATTACCTTTCAGGAAACAAGTATATGGCGCAAAGCGCAATAGGTGACCGCGGAGCGCATCCTTTATATGAAATTTCGAATTTTGAATTTTGAACACAATATGAATGCATGGATGCATTTTTTAGTCTGTGGTTTCTCACCCATTTTCAAAAGTAAGCACAGATTTGGAATCGCAATATATGACTTGTGAACAAAAAAACTCAAGTCTTCTGTTCAATTCTGAGCCGTTCAGCTGTTACTGATTATTGATGCCATTGCAATGCTTGAAAGTTTGTCACTCAAGAGGGTAAGTCTGTGGTTTCTCAACCATTTTCGAAAGTAAGCACAGATTTGGAATCGCTATATATGACTTGTGAACAAAAAAACTCAAGTCCTCTGTGCAATTCTTAGCCGTTCAGCTGTTACCTGATTATTGATGACATTGCCATGCATGGAAGTTTTATCACTCAAGAGTGTAAGTCTGTGGTTTCTCAACCATTTTTGAAAGTAAGCACAGATTTAGAATCACTATATATGACTTGTGAACAAAAAAACTCAAGTCATTTGTTCAATTCTTAGCCGTTCAGCTGTTACTGATTATTGATGACATTGCCATGCATGGAAGTTTTATCACTCAAGAGTGTAAGTCTGTGGTTTCTCAACCATTTTGAACTGCCGCCCAGGACTTGGCCTGGGGGCAGTACTAAGGATTCACCCCAATAAGGGGTGTGAGTCTATATATATATGTCAGCAAAGATTCCTCGGTGGTTTCTCAACCAAATTGGCTCATTTTTTCAGGAAATAGCCAGCATGATGGCCGCTCAAACATATGTTTTCGGACCTTGGCAAAAATTAGTGGAACTGTGACAATTGCGATTTATCCGATTTTCAAGTGCCGATTTCATTGATTTTTACCAAATTTTCCAAATGTTGTGGATTTTTGGACCAGATACAAGCAAATGGGCATCGAATTCGTAATCTGTGCCCCAAATTACCTATATGGTGCCATTTTTGAACTGCCGCCCAGGACTTGGCCTGGGGGCAGTACTAAGGATTCACCCCAAAAAGGGGTGTGAGTCTATATATATATGTCAGCAAAGATTCCTCGGTGGTTTCTCAACCAAATTGGCTCATTTTTTCAGGAAATACCCAGCATGATGGCCGCTCAAACATATGTTTTCGGACCTTGGCAAAAATTAGTGGAACTGTGACAATTGCGATTTATCCGATTTTCAAGTGCCGATTTCATTGATTTTTACCAAATTTTCCAAATGTTGTGGATTTTTGGACCAGATACAAGCAAATGGGCATCGAATTCGTAATCTGTGCCCCAAATTACCTATATGGTGCCATTTTTGAACTGCCGCCCAGGACTTGGCCTGGGGGCAGTACTAAGGATTCACCCCAAAAAGGGGTGTGAGTCTATATATATATGTCAGCAAAGATTCCTCGGTGGTTTCTCAACCAAATTGGCTCATTTTTTCAGGAAATACCCAGCATGATGGCCGCTCAAACATATGTTTTCGGACCTTGGCAAAAATTAGTGGAACTGTGACAATTGCGATTTATCCGATTTTCAAGTGCCGATTTCATTGATTTTTACCAAATTTTCCAAATGTTGTGGATTTTTGGACCAGATACAAGCAAATGGGCATCGAATTCGTAATCTGTGCCCCAAATTACCTATATGGTGCCATTTTTGAACTGCCGCCCAGGACTTGGCCTGGGGGCAGTACTAAGGATTCACCCCAAAAAGGGGTGTGAGTCTATATATATATGTCAGCAAAGATTCCTCGGTGGTTTCTCAACCAAATTGGCTCATTTTTTCAGGAAATACCCAGCATGATGGCCGCTCAAACATATGTTTTCGGACCTTGGCAAAAATTAGTGGAACTGTGACAATTGCGATTTATCCGATTTTCAAGTGCCGATTTCATTGATTTTTACCAAATTTTCCAAATGTTGTGGATTTTTGGACCAGATACAAGCAAATGGGCATCGAATTCGTAATCTGTGCCCCAAATTACCTATATGGTGCCATTTTTGAACTGCCGCCCAGGACTTGGCCTGGGGGCAGTACTAAGGATTCACCCCAAAAAAACCCTAAGTCCCAGACCCCGTTTTTTAAGAAACATCATTTCACTGGGTAGTCTTATTGGATCAGATCAAAAGGTGGTCTACGTATGCATGATATATGGATTCAGATTATTACCTACCCATTAGAGAGAGTTTGTTTAGACCAAACTACAAGGGGCGGCAGTTCATCTCATGGGTTCAGCCACTTTGTGCAAATGAACCCCATGTTATACTAGTCAAAAGTAAGTACAGATTTGGAATCGCTATATGTCTTGTGAACAAAAAAACTCAAGTCATTTGTTCAATTCTTAGCCGTTCAGCTGTTACTGATTATTGATGACATTGCCATGCATGGAAGTTTTATCACTCAAGAGTGTAAGTCTGTGGTTTCTCAACCATTTTTGAAAGTAAGCACAGATTTAGAATCGCTATATATGACTTGTGAACAAAAAAACTCAAGTCATTTGTTCAATTCTTAGCCGTTCAGCTGTTACTGATTATTGATGACATTGCCATGCATGGAAGTTTTATCACTCAAGAGTGTAAGTCTGTGGTTTCTCAACCATTTTCGAAAGTAAGCACAGATTTGGAATCGCTATATATGACTTGTGAATAAAAAAACTCAAGTCGCCTGTGCAATTCTCAAGATTACAGGTGCTACAGCGCAAAATCTGTATATTGCAATTTTCTGATATTTCTACCCAAAGAAGTCATGTTTCAAATGTTCAAATTCTGGGTCTACCCCTCCAGATCTTCCTAAAATAGCATTACCTTTCAGGAAACAAGTATATGGCGCAAAGCGCAATAGGTGACCGCGGAGCGCATCCTTTATATGAAATTTCGAATTTTGAATTTTGAACACAATATGAATGCATGGATGCATTTTTTAGTCTGTGGTTTCTCAACCATTTTCAAAAGTAAGCACAGATTTGGAATCGCTATATATGACTTGTGAACAAAAAAACTCAAGTCTTCTGTTCAATTCTGAGCCGTTCAGCTGTTACTGATTATTGATGCCATTGCCATGCATGAAAGTTTGTCACTCAAGAGGGTAAGTCTGTGGTTTCTCAACCATTTTCGAAAGTAAGCACAGATTTGGAATCGCTATATATGACTTGTGAACAAAAAAACTCAAGTCATTTGTTCAATTCTTAGCCGTTCAGCTGTTACTGATTATTGATGACATTGCCATGCATGGAAGTTTTATCACTCAAGAGTGTAAGTCTGTGGTTTCTCAACCATTTTTGAAAGTAAGCACAGATTTAGAATCGCTATATATGACTTGTGAACAAAAAAACTCAAGTCATTTGTTCAATTCTTAGCCGTTCAGCTGTTACTGATTATTGATGACATTGCCATGCATGGAAGTTTTATCACTCAAGAGTGTAAGTCTGTGGTTTCTCAACCATTTTTGAACTGCCGCCCAGGACTTGGCCTGGGGGCAGTACTAAGGATACACCCCAAGAAGGGGTGTGAGTCTATATATATGTCAGCAAAGATTGCTCGGTGGTTTCTCAACCAAATAGGCTAATTTTTTCAGGACATGCCCAGCATGATGGCCGCTCAAACATATGCTTTCGGACCTTGGCAAAAATTAGTGGAACTGTGACAATTGCGATTTATCCGATTTTCAAGTGCCGATTTCATTGATTTTTACCAAATTTTCCAAATGTTGTGGATTTTTGGACCAGATACAAGCAAATGGGCATCGAATTCGTAATCTGTGCCCCAAATTACCTATATGGTGCCATTTTTGAACTGCCGCCCAGGACTTGGCCTGGGGGCAGTACTAAGGATTCACCCCAAAAAGGGGTGTGAGTCTATATATATATGTCAGCAAAGATTCCTCGGTGGTTTCTCAACCAAATTGGCTCATTTTTTCAGGAAATACCCAGCATGATGGCCGCTCAAACATATGTTTTCGGACCTTGGCAAAAATTAGTGGAACTGTGACAATTGCGATTTATCCGATTTTCAAGTGCCGATTTCATTGATTTTTACCAAATTTTCCAAATGTTGTGGATTTTTGGACCAGATACAAGCAAATGGGCATCGAATTCGTAATCTGTGCCCCAAATTACCTATATGGTGCCATTTTTGAACTCCCGACCAGGACTCCCCCTGGAGGCAGTACTTATGATTCAACCCTAATAGGGGTGTGAGTCTATATATATATGTCAGCAAAGATTCCTCGGTGGTTTCTCAACCAAATTGGCTCATTTTTTCAGGAAATACCCAGCATGATGGCCGCTCAAACATATGTTTTCGGACCTTGGCAAAAATTAGTGGAACTGTGACAATTGCGATTTATCCGATTTTCAAGTGCCGATTTCATTGATTTTTACCAAATTTTCCAAATGTTGTGGATTTTTGGACCAGATACAAGCAAATGGGCATCGAATTCGTAATCTGTGCCCCAAATTACCTATATGGTGCCATTTTTGAACTGCCGCCCAGGACTTGGCCTGGGGGCAGTACTAAGGATTCACCCCAAAAAACCCTGTCCCAGACCCCGTTTTTTAAGAAACATCATTTCACTGGGTAGTCTTATTGGATCAGATCAAAAGGTGGTCTACGTATGCATGATATATGGATTCAGATTATTACCTACCCATTAGAGAGAGTTTGTTTAGACCAAACTACAAGGGGCGGCAGTTCATCTCATGGGTTCAGCCACTTTGTGCAAATGAACCCCATGTTATACTAGTCAAAAGTAAGTACAGATTTGGAATCGCTATATGTCTTGTGAACAAAAAAACTCAAGTCATTTGTTCAATTCTTAGCCGTTCAGCTGTTACTGATTATTGATGACATTGCCATGCATGGAAGTTTTATCACTCAAGAGTGTAAGTCTGTGGTTTCTCAACCATTTTTGAAAGTAAGCACAGATTTAGAATCGCTATATATGACTTGTGAACAAAAAAACTCAAGTCATTTGTTCAATTCTTAGCCGTTCAGCTGTTACTGATTATTGATGACATTGCCATGCATGGAAGTTTTATCACTCAAGAGTGTAAGTCTGTGGTTTCTCAACCATTTTCGAAAGTAAGCACAGATTTGGAATCGCTATATATGACTTGTGAATAAAAAAACTCAAGTCGCCTGTGCAATTCTCAAGATTACAGGTGCTACAGCGCAAAATCTGTATATTGCAATTTTCTGATATTTCTACCCAAAGAAGTCATGTTTCAAATGTTCAAATTCTGGGTCTACCCCTCCAGATCTTCCTAAAATAGCATTACCTTTCAGGAAACAAGTATATGGCGCAAAGCGCAATAGGTGACCGCGGAGCGCATCCTTTATATGAAATTTCGAATTTTGAATTTTGAACACAATATGAATGCATGGATGCATTTTTTAGTCTGTGGTTTCTCAACCATTTTCAAAAGTAAGCACAGATTTGGAATCGCTATATATGACTTGTGAACAAAAAACTCAAGTCTTCTGTTCAATTCTGAGCCGTTCAGCTGTTACTGATTATTGATGCCATTGCCATGCATGAAAGTTTGTCACTCAAGAGGGTAAGTCTGTGGTTTCTCAACCATTTTCGAAAGTAAGCACAGATTTGGAATCGCTATATATGACTTGTGAACAAAAAAACTCAAGTCCTCTGTGCAATTCTGAGCCGTTCAGCTGTTACTGACTATTGATGCCATTGCCGTGCATGAAAGTTTGTCACTCAAGAGGGTAAGTCTGTGGTTTCTCAACCATTTTCAAAAGTAAGCACAGATTTGGAATCGTTTTATACGACTTGTGAACAAAAAAAACTCAAGTCTTCTGTGCAATTCTTAAGATTACAGGAGATACAGCGCAAAAACTGTATATTGCAATTTTCAAGCCTTTCTACCCAAATAAGTAATGTTTTAAATGCTCGGAAACCGGTTCCACCCCTCCAGATCTTCCTAAAATTGCATTACCTTTCAGGAAAAAAAAAGTTTGTCCCAATCCGTTGAGAATTCGCCCGTGGACAGCATTTCCAGAAATACATACATACATATATATGAGGACAAAAGTTTAGTAACCTCTATAGACCGCGGAGCGGCCCTTCAGGCCACTCCGCGGTCAAAAATAAGTTTGTCCAAATCCGTTGAGAATTCGCCCGTGGACAGCATTTCCAGATACATATATATATATTTATATACATATATTTCGAGATATGTACAGAGAAACATTTTAAGCTAATAAAAATTTTTTCAATATAGTACCCTTTGGGGGGGGGGTCAAACCTTTGGGGTGGGTGAAAGTCATGGGGGGGTGAAACTTTGGGGGGGGAAGGTGAAACCTTTGGGGGGGGGGGGGGGGGCTCAAAGGAGTCAGCCCCAACTTTTACAGTAAAATGAGATCCATTTAATCAACATCCTAGAAATTATGAGTCCTCATAATCGTTATGAGAGGTGCATAACCCACTTGTAAGCAGCGTTGGGGATATGCTTGGCGCCGATCCAAAGGTGGCGATCGTTGTCTTGGTCGTACTTGAGGAGCTTGGCCGTCTTGAGAACGTCGAGCGTGGCGGCGTCTGGGAGCCAGGCCAGTCGACCGCGGTTCCCCGGCGGCAGCGGGTAGCCCGCACACGCCTTGAACCCCGCCTCCCTGCACACTCTCTCTCTTCTCTTTGCCTCTCTAGTAAGCTGGCAAATGACTAGGCTGAAATAAATGGAACCAGTCGGGGGTGGAGTCAGTGCGGATGGTGAAGCAATGTTTGGCGTGGTAGACGAAGCAGTGTAGGTGGCAGTAAATGCCAAGGAGATCGCTGGAATCTGGGCTCTCGGGGGCGCAGGTAGTCAGACTGCCGTAGTTCATCTGTGAGGTAATAAATGGAACCAGTCGGGGGTGGAGTCAGTGCGGATGGTGAAGCAATGTTTGGCGTGGTAGACGAAGCAGTGTAGGTGGCAGTAAATGCCAAGGAGATCGCTGGAATCTGGGCTCTCGGGGGGCGCAGGTAGTCAGACTGCCGTAGCTCATCTGTGAGGTAATAAATGGAACCAGTCGGGGGTGGAGTCAGTGCGGACGGTGAAGCAATGGTTGGCGTGGTAGACGAAGCAGTGTAGGTGGCAGTAAATGCCAAGGAGATCGCTGGAATCTGGGCTCTCGGGGGCGAAGGAAGTCAGACTGCCGCAGTTCATCTGTGAGGTAATAAATGGAACCCGTCGGGGGTGGACTCAGTGAGGAGGTTGAAGCATTGGTTGGCGTTGCAGACGAAGCAGTGTAGGTGGCAGTAAATGCCAAGGAGATCGCTGGAATCTGGGCTCTCGGGGGCGCAGGTAGTCAGACTGCCGTAGTTCATCTGTGAGATAATAAATCGTACCAGTCGGGGGTGGAGTCCGTGCGGATTGTGAAGCAATGGTTGGCGTGGTAGACGAAGCAGTGTAGGTGGCAGTAAATGCCAAGGAGATCGCTGGAATCTGGGCTCTCGGGGGCGCAGGTAGTCAGACTGCCGTAGTTCATCTGTGAGGAATAAATGGAACCAGTCGGGGGTGGAGTCAGTGCGGATGGTGAAGCAATGGTTGGCGTGGTAGACGAAGCAGTGTAGGTGGCAGTAAATGCCAAGGAGATCGCTGGAATCTGGGCTCTCTTGGGCGCAGGTAGTCAGACTGCCGTAGGTCATCTGTGAGGTAATAAATGGAACCAGTCGGGGGTGGAGTCAGTGCGGATGGTGAAGCAATGGTTGGCGTGGTAGACGAAGCAGTGTAGGTGGCAGTAAATGCCAAGGAGATCGCTGGAATCTGGGCTCTCGGGGGCGCAGGTAGTCAGACTGCCGTAGTTCATCTGTGAGGTAATAAATGGAACCAGTCGGAGGTGGAGTCAGTGCGGATGGTGAAGCAATGGTTGGCGTGGTAGACGAAGCAGTGTAGGTGGCAGTAAATGCCAAGGAGATCGCTGGAATCTGGGCTCTCGGGGGCGCAGGTAGTCAGACTGCCGTAGCTCATCTGTGAGGTAATAAATGGAACCAGTCGGGGGTGGAGTCAGTGCGGACGGTGAAGCAATGGTTGGCGTGGTAGACGAAGCAGTGTAGGTGGCAGTAAATGCCAAGGAGATCGCTGGAATCTGGGCTCTCGGGGGCGCAGGTAGTCAGACTGCCGTAGTTCATCTGTGAGGTAATAAATGGAACCAGTCGGGGGTGGAGTCAGTGCGGATGGTGAAGCAATGGTTGGCGTGGTAGACGAAGCAGTGTAGGTGGCAGTAAATGCCAAGGAGATCGCTGGAATCTGGGCTCTCGGGGGGCGCAGGTAGTCAGACTGCCGTAGTTCATCTGTGAGGTAATAAATGGAACCAGTCGGAGGTGGAGTCAGTGCGGATGGTGAAGCAATGGTTGGCGTGGTAGACGAAGCAGTGTAGGTGGCAGTAAATGCCAAGGAGATCGCTGGAATCTGGGCTCTCGGGGGCGCAGGTAGTCAGACTGCCGTAGCTCATCTGTGAGGTAGAAATGGAACCAGTCGGGGGTGGAGTCAGTGCGGACGGTGAAGCAATGGTTGGCGTGGTAGACGAAGCAGTGCAGGTGGCAGCAAATGCCAAGGAGATCGCTGGAATCTGGGCTCTCGGGGGCGCAGGTAGTCAGACTGCCGTAGTTCATCTGTGAGGTAATAAATGGAACCAGTCGGGGGTGGAGTCAGTGCGGATGGTGAAGCAATGGTTGGCGTGGTAGACGAAGCAGTGTAGGTGGCAGTAAATGCCAAGGAGATCGCTGGAATCTGGGCTCTCGGGGGCGCAGGTAGTCAGACTGCCGTAGGTCATCTGTGAGGTAATAAATGGAACCAGTCGGGGGTGGAGTCAGTGCGGATGGTGAAGCAATGGTTGGCGTGGTAGACGAAGCAGTGTAGGTGGCAGTAAATGCCAAGGAGATCGCTGGAATCTGGGCTCTCGGGGGCGCAGGTAGTCAGACTGCCGTAGCTCATCTGTGAGGTAATAAATGGAACCAGTCGGGGGTGGAGTCAGTGCGGACGGTGAAGCAATGGTTGGCGTGGTAGACGAAGCAGTGTAGGTGGCAGTAAATGCCAAGGAGATCGCTGGAATCTGGGCTCTCGGGGGCGCAGGTAGTCAGACTGCCGTAGTTCATCTGTGAGGTAATAAATGGAACCAGTCGGAGGTGGAGTCAGTGCGGATGGTGAAGCAATGGTTGGCGTGGTAGACGAAGCAGTGTAGGTGGCAGTAAATGCCAAGGAGATCGCTGGAATCTGGGCTCTCGGGGGCGCAGGTAGTCAGACTGCCGTAGCTCATCTGTGAGGTAATAAATGGAACCAGTCGGGGGTGGAGTCAGTGCGGACGGTGAAGCAATGGTTGGCGTGGTAGACGAAGCAGTGTAGGTGGCAGTAAATGCCAAGGAGATCGCTGGAATCTGGGCTCTCGGGGGCGCAGGTAGTCAGACTGCCGTAGTTCATCTGTGAGGTAATAAATGGAACCAGTCGGGGGTGGAGTCAGTGCGGATGGTGAAGCAATGGTTGGCGTGGTAGACGAAGCAGTGTAGGTGGCAGTAAATGCCAAGGAGATCGCTGGAATCTGGGCTCTCGGGGGCGCAGGTAGTCAGACTGCCGTAGTTCATCTGTGAGGTAATAAATGGAACCAGTCGGGGGTGGAGTCAGTGCGGATGGTGAAGCAATGGTTGGCGTGGTAGACGAAGCAGTGTAGGTGGCAGTAAATGCCAAGGAGATCGCTGGAATCTGGGCTCTCGGGGGCGCAGGTAGTCAGACTGCCGTAGTTCATCTGTGAGGTAATAAATGGAACCAGTCGGGGGTGGAGTCAGTGCGGATGGTGAAGCAATGGTTGGCGTGGTAGACGAAGCAGTGTAGGTGGCAGTAAATGCCAAGGAGATCGCTGGAATCTGGGCTCTCGGGGGCGCAGGTAGTCAGACTGCCGTAGCTCATCTGTGAGGTAGAAATGGAACCAGTCGGGGGTGGAGTCAGTGCGGACGGTGAAGCAATGGTTGGCGTGGTAGACGAAGCAGTGTAGGTGGCAGTAAATGCCAAGGAGATCGCTGGAATCTGGGCTCTCGGGGGCGCAGGTAGTCAGACTGCCGTAGTTCATCTGTGAGGTAATAAATGGAACCAGTCGGAGGTGGAGTCAGTGCGGATGGTGAAGCAATGGTTGGCGTGGTAGACGAAGCAGTGTAGGTGGCAGTAAATGCCAAGGAGATCGCTGGAATCTGGGCTCTCGGGGGCGCAGGTAGTCAGACTGCCGTAGCTCATCTGTGAGGTAATAAATGGAACCAGTCGGGGGTGGAGTCAGTGCGGACGGTGAAGCAATGGTTGGCGTGGTAGACGAAGCAGTGTAGGTGGCAGTAAATGCCAAGGAGATCGCTGGAATCTGGGCTCTCGGGGGCGCAGGTAGTCAGACTGCCGTAGTTCATCTGTGAGGTAATAAATGGAACCAGTCGGGGGTGGAGTCAGTGCGGATGGTGAAGCAATGGTTGGCGTGGTAGACGAAGCAGTGTAGGTGGCAGTAAATGCCAAGGAGATCGCTGGAATCTGGGCTCTCGGGGGCGCAGGTAGTCAGACTGCCGTAGTTCATCTGTGAGGTAATAAATGGAACCAGTCGGGGGTGGAGTCAGTGCGGATGGTGAAGCAATGGTTGGCGTGGTAGACGAAGCAGTGTAGGTGGCAGTAAATGCCAAGGAGATCGCTGGAATCTGGGCTCTCGGGGGCGCAGGTAGTCAGACTGCCGTAGTTCATCTGTGAGGTAATAAATGGAACCAGTCGGGGGTGGAGTCAGTGCGGATGGTGAAGCAATGGTTGGCGTGGTAGACGAAGCAGTGTAGGTGGCAGTAAATGCCAAGGAGATCGCCGGAATCTGGGCTCTCGGGGGCGCAGGTAGTCAGACTGCCGTAGTACATCTGTGAGGTAATAAATGGAACCAGTCGGGGGTGGAGTCAGTGCGGATGGTGAAGCAATGGTTGGCGTGGTAGACAAAGCAGTGTAGGTGGCAGTAAATGCCAAGAAGATCGCTGGAATCTGGGCTCTCGGGGGCGCAGGTAGTCAGACTGCCGTAGTTCATCTGTGAGGTAATAAATGGAACCAGTCGGGGGTGGAGTCAGCGCGGATGGTGAAGCAATGGTTGGCGTGGTAGACGAAGCAGTGTATGTGACAGTAAATGCCAAGGAGATCGCTGGAATTTGAGCTCTCGGGGGCGCAGGTAGCCAGATTGCCATAGTTCACTCCCGGAGCCGTCTCTGCATTGTCAATCAAGCATTGATCGCCTAGCCAATAGCCACAGTTCCAAGCCGTACACATAAATTTTCTCATCCGCCTCGTTTAATTCAGTTGTACCTAGGGCAAAAGACACAAAATATCTTTTTGAAAATATCCGGCAACCATTGGCGAACTGGCAGAGAGCTTGTGACAACTCTGCATCGCACTTGAAGCCTTTCAATGTCGCTTTGTTCTTTTCCCAACCGCCGCAGTCCTCTTTCGCTGCCTGTATCGAGCTCAACTTACTTGAGCTGGCTCGAGGGAGCAAAGCAACCGTCTTTGCCCAGACTCTCTTTTCGACCCAAGTCTATATGATTTGATAGACCTGACTGAATCATTCAATTTCAAGCAAGTTCCTCATTTTTAGAAATCAGTTTTTTTGTGCCGAAAATTGCAAAATGCAAAAATCGGTTTTTTGAAAAATCAATTGAAAAAAATTTTCTTTGCGAAAAAGTCATTGTCACCATGAAATTTGCTGTAGTTTTGCGGTTCGATCGATATATAATAGTCTAAGTTGGTCAAAAAGTCTTGGTTGAATTTGGATTCAAAACTCGAACCTTCGATTTTTAATAAGTGGAATACCCCTCCTACAAGGCCTCTCAATCCTCTCACAAACTGCCTCTTAAGGAGAAAAGAGCCTTCATTTCGCTTTGGCGATGGTCCCAGTTATTTCATTATCGTATACTTTTTGAGCCACAAGACGACAATGAATCTTTTGTCAATTAAAACCCCAACACTGATAATTGGATGAATTTCGCTGCTGGTGCACTTCAGCGGTTGATTGGGCGTGGACCACCAAATAAAACTGCTCTAAAAACGAGTGCATCATACACTTGGCATTGAAAAAGGAGCACTTACCGCAACATCCCCACTACACGAGGGCTGTCGCATGGCCAACCATGTGTCCTCATCCAGGGTCCCGCCAAGGGCCGCGCTAACATCGTTCCAATGGGTCTGCAATTCAACGCTTTTTTCATCTTTGGTGGCAGAAGCGTGGAGTACTTCGTTGTGGATGACAGCAAGACGGCCGAGGACACCGGAGGGGCGACTATCGTCCTTTTCGTAGTTGTTGCACGCATCGAAAGCCTCTTCCCATGTGCCCTCAGTGTTGAGTATGCGATAGCAGATACCGTCCACCCATTTGCCTCCGTTGATGCACCACATTTGTAGGTCATTCGCCTTGCTAGGGTTCAGGAACACAAGCAAAACTCCCACCAACATTTCCTTCATTTTCGAAGCTCTTCCAGAAAATGAACTTTGTCCGCGCAAGGGGGGAAAGGAAGATGGACGCGGTCTCCATTGGAGTCACTTGTCAGGTTGTCATAGACGCAAGCATTGGGGAAATCGTTTGTTCTGAATAAAAGGTGCTTACAAGCTTCTTGGTGAATAACAAAAGCCTTTTTGTGTCTTCTTGACGACCCTGAATAAATCAAGCATGCTACAGTTTATTGACGTGTTCAGGACATCATTCACATTCATACGATTTCCTTTAATATTATATCTGGTACCATCGGCAGGCCAAATGTGGTCTATTTTCTCCAAAATTTGGAATTGCCTCGAGTAAAAAGTCGAGGAAATACAATTTCTACTAGTGGAATCTGCTTGGACAGTTGCATTTTGTTTTTGGCGCGCAGTTCAGTATCTCTTTCCATGCGCGCCCAAAACAAAATGCAGATGACGCAGCAGATTCCACTAGTAGAAATTGTATTTCCTTGACTTTTTACTCGAGGCAATTCCAAATTTTGGAGAAAAGAGACCACATTTGGCCTGCCGATGGTACCAGATATTTCTTCCACTTTTAACATATTATAAAACGTATAAAGACGTATAAAGATTTTATTGAATAAATAAATAAAAAAATAAAACAAAACTTTTTGAAATAAACTTTTTTAACAACAAAAACAAAAAGAACAAAAAGAAAACATTTGAAAATAAAACGTACAATGCAAATATATTGGCAAATTAAAAATTTTTTGGGAATCAATATTTGGGAGAAAAGAGCTTTAGCTTTACTTTAGGCCTGCCGATGGTACCAGTAATTTTCTCAACTTGAAATACACAAAAATTAAAGTGAATCCATGAGAAGGATTTGAACCTCCTAGATTAATTTAGCAGTACAATCGATTACACCACTACACCACTGGTGCATATGCCTGTCTAGTTTAACTGAAAAGCTAATACATGAGGCCCATGTACCCGGGAAAAGGGGTTGGGGGAAAAAATGAATACCTACTATCGTCCATTGAATAGATGCGGAGAAGAAGGAGAAGAAGGAGAAGAAGGAGAAGGAGAAGGAGGAGTTCGGACAAATGGTTTTGAGTGATTTTCTAATAATTGCTGCAAGTTTTGGGCGATTTCTTGCGAGTTTTGGACAATTTGATGATGCTCTTTCTAATGCAAAAAGAATCAGAACGATTGGATTCTTCTGTGAGGAGCAGGAGCCTTATCAATTTTAAAATCTAGCAATAACCTCGAAAACGTACACCTGGGTCGAAAAGAGGGGCTGGGCGCTGACACTCCGCTAAAGCTACGTTCGCGCCAGCCCAATATTTTGAAATTTTTTTAATATTTATTATAGGATATTTTGCAATCACTAAAACTATTGAGGCAACCGCAGATATGAGCGCTTATCCTTAAAAAGATACAAATAAAATTAAACTTTATTCAATGACACCCACTTTTAATTAAATGTGTGTATTTTGTGTATTTTTAAATTTAAGAGAGGGTGTCTGTAAGGTTGAAAAATCATTTGGAAACGTGTTTTGAGCTGAGTACAGGGGATGAAGGGCTTGGGTATGGCATCACTGGAAATGAAAACCGTTTGTGCCAATTCGCTTTCTTTCCAGAGATATGGCCCATTATGTGCAGAGAAGTCGAAAAATGGCCCTTTTTTGGCCGTTTTTGACTTAGCTTCACATAATGACTTATTTCTTGAGTTCTAGACCGTTTTAAAAAATTTGTTCTTTCATGTCCTTTCATAAAATTTACTATTTTAAGAGGTTTTTAGGTCATAAATGAGCCAAATATGTCAAAAAAGTGAAATCGCGAAATGTTCAAAAATATGGTTTTTGGCTTTTTTCTCAAAAATTTTAGTCAAACTCTACCCACGGGACCCCCATTTTCTTAATTTTCAGGTATTTTTACCACTTGGGCAACTGCTCTTCACTCCCAACTCTCTGACCGAGTAATTCTATTCAAGGTTGAAAATGGTAAGTTTTCATCTGCTCCTATGTTATAACATAGGCCAATTTTAATGTAAAAAAATTTTTGCACCAAAAAACTTCCTGCATTTTATGATTAGAGCTTTGCTCAATTTCCTTTTCAGGATTTGTCACTCTAACCCTGAAGCAGCTATCCATGCAAAAATACTGGTAGTTCTAACATTATTTTCTTCAAAAAAGGCCCAGATTTGAGCTGAAGTCTTGATTTGGCCCTATGCTATAACATGGGGCAAATATGACCAAAAAAATTTTAGCCTGCGATTTTGATTTTATCCACCAAAAACGAAATAACCAACTCAGATACACCAGAAAATAACATCAATGTAGCCAAGTTTTTTGTATTTGGGTTTTTTTACATCTTACATTTACAGTCAATTTTAGCCCAAAATAGCCAAAAACTTGAAGCAAGCATTTTTGGTTTTGCAACAAAATCTAAGAAACCAATGTTATTTTCTGGTGTATCTGTGTTGGTTCATTCGGTTTTGGTTTATAAAATAAAAATCGCAGACTAAAAATTTTTTGGTCATATTTACCCCATGTTATAGCATAGGGCCAAATCAAGACTTCAGCTCATATCTGGGCCTTTTTTGAAGAAAATAATGTTAGAACTACCAGTATTTTTGCATGGGTAGCTGCTCCAGGGTTAGTGTGACAAATCCTGAAAAGGAAATTGAGCAAAAGTTTAAGAGGCAGTTTGCGGGAGGATTGAGAGGCCTTGTAGGAGGGGTATTCCACTTAGCAAAAATCGAAGGTTCGAGTTGGGAATCGAGATTAGGCCATGGTTTTGGTCCATTTAGTTGTGATCTCAGCCCAACAAACCCTGGCCCCAAATATGGCGTGATTGCTGAGAAATGGTCATTTTTGTAACACCTACTTTTTTGACCTCTGGATGCCCTAAAAATCGATTTTTGGCCAATTTCAACCAATATTTTTTTACCAACCCCAGACTATTATATATAAATCGAACCACAAAACTATAACAAATTTCATGGTGACATTGATTTTTTCCAAAAGAAAAATTTTTTCAATTGAGTTTTCAAAAAACCGATTTTCGCATTTTGCAATTTTTGGCACAAAAAACTGATTTCGAAAATTGACCAAAAAATTCAAGGCTGAGACCTAGCCTATCTTTTTATTCACATTCTTGCCGTCATTTTGGTGTATAACACTTTGCAAACGGCGATGTTACTGCCGGAAAATTTTTTGATTTAGAATTGCTAGTCCGTTTTTTGCCCTATGTTATAACTTAGGCAAAAAATGGCCAAAAAAATTTTGTTCTCGAAATTTGATTTTTTTGACTTGAAATATTCCATATGGATCCTCTCCATCCCGCGGTATCATTTGTTTCCCCAGAATTAGTCTCATTATGCTCAAACTGAAATTCGCATTTTCCTATGCTTTAACATTGCCTATGCTATGACATAGGAAAATGTGAATTTCAGTTTGAGCATAATGAGACTAATTCTGGGGAAACAAATGATACCGCGGGATGGAGAGGGTCCATATGGAATATTTCAAGTCAAAAAAATCAAATTTCGAGAACAAAATTTTTTTGGCCATTTTTTGCCTATGTTATAACATAGGGCAAAAAACGGACTAGCAATTCTAAATCAAAAAATTTTCCGGCAGTAACATCGCTGTTTGCAAAGTGTTATACACCAAAATGACGGCAAGAATGTGAATAAAAAGATAGGCTAGGTCTCAGCCTTGAATTTTTTGGTCATTTTTCGAAATCAGTTTTTTTGTGCCAAAAATTGCAAAATGCGAAAATCGGTTTTTTGAAAACTCAATTGAAAAAATTTTTCTTTTGGAAAAAATCAATGTCACCATGAAATTTGTTATAGTTTTGTGGTTCGATTTATATATAATAGTCTGGGGTTGGTCAAAAAATCTTGGTTGAAATTGGCCAAAAATCGATTTTTAGGGCATCCAGAGGTCAAAAAAGTAGGTGTTACAAAAATGACCATTTCTCAGCAATCACGCCATATTTGGGGCCAGGGTTTGTTGGGCTGAGATCACAACTAAATGGACCAAAACCATGGCCTAATCTCGATTCCCAACTCGAACCTTCGATTTTTGCTAAGTGGAATACCCCCTCTGAATCCTCTCGCAAACCGCCTCTTAAGAGAGAGTTTCTGTAAGGGTCGAGAAATTTTTTTACTCGGATTTTTGAAAGTTGGCATAAATTGAAAGAGTATTTAGTGGGATACTTAGCGCTGCAAACCGTTTCTGAAAATTCGGCTTTGTTCCAGAGATATGGCTCTTTTAGTGAAGTGAAGTCAAAAAATGGCCCAAAATCGCCATTTTTGGGGTAGTATTCTTCAAATAACCATAAATCTGGCTAGGTTTAATCTTTTTTGAAAATTCCAAGTGTGAGATTTTCCCTAGAACCTGAATAATTTTTTTCAACCTCTACCGCTCGTCAAAATGCGTTTTGAATGACCGTTAGGGCGGTTAGATCCTAAAAGTGACCAAAAATGAAACTTGCAAAATTTTCAATTTTTCGATTTTTCCTCCAATTTTTTAGTTAATGAGCACCACTTTTGACCCAAAATTCTTAATTTTCAGGTAATTTTGGACCTAGGGGCACCTTGTGTATGGTTCAACTCGCGTGCGCAAACCGATGCCATTGCTCTAAACTTGGTGATGTCTAGGTCTAGCCCTATGCTATAACATAGGGGAATATATCTGAAACTAAATTTTTGCACTAAAAAACTTCCCATTTCTTAGGATTTCGATTCAAGCGAATTTCCTTTTCAGAGCAAGTTACTCCAGTCCTAAGGCAGGTACCCATGTAAAAATATTACTGGTTGCCTCAAATTTTTGACCGCGGAGCGGCCCGAAGGGCCGCTCCGCGGTCTATAGAGGTTACTCAACTTTTGTCCTCATATATATATATGTGTGTATATGTTCCTGGACATGCTGGGAACGGGCGAATTCTCAACGGATTGGGACAAACTTTTTTTTTCCTGAAAGGTAATGCAATTTTAGGAAGATCTGGAGGGGTAGACCCGGTTTCCGAGCATTTGAAACCTTACTTATTTGGGTAAAAAGGTTTTAACATTGCAATATACAGTTTTTGCGATGTAGCTACTGTAATCTTGAGAATTGCACCGACAACTTGAGTTTTTTTGTTCACAAGTCGTATATAACGATTCCAAATCTGTGCTTACTTTTGAAAATGGTTGAGAAACCACAGACTTTTCCTCTTGAGTGACAAACTTTTGCGCATAACAAAAGCATCAATAATTAGTAGCAGCTGAACGGCTGATAATTGAACAGAACACTTGAGTTTTTTTGTTCACTAGTCGTATATAGCAATTCCAAATCTGTGCTTACTTTTGAAAATGGTTGAGAAACCACAGACTTTCCCTCTTGAGTGACAAACTTTCGCGCATGACAATAGCATCAATAATTAGTAGCAGCTGAACGGCTGATAATTGAACAGAACACTTGAGTTTTTTTGTTCACAAGTCGTATATAGCAATTCCAAATCTGTGCTTACTTTTGAAAATGGTTGAGAAACCACAGACTTTCCCTCTTGAGTGACAAACTTTTGTGCATGACAATAGCATCAATAATTAGTAGCAGTTGAACGGCTGATAATTGAACAGAACACTTGAGTTTTTTTGTCCACAAGTCGTATATAACGATTCCAAATCTGTGCTTACTTTTGAAAATGGTTGAGAAACCACAGACTTTTCTTCTTGAGTGACAAACTTTTGCGCATAACAAAAGCATCAATAATTAGTAGCAGCTGAACGGCTGATAATTGAACAGAACACTTGAGTTTTTTTGTTCACTAGTCGTATATAGCAATTCCAAATCTGTGCTTACTTTTGAAAATGGTTGAGAAACCACAGACTTTCCCTCTTGAGTGACAAACTTTTGCGCATGACAATAGCATCAATAATTAGTAGCAGCTGAACGGCTGATAATTGAACAGAACACTTGAGTTTTTTTGTTCACAAGTCGTATATAGCAATTCCAAATCTGTGCTTACTTTTGAAAATGGTGGAGAAACCACAGAACTATGTGCTCCGCGGTCACCTATTGCGCTTTGCACCATATACTTGTTGCTTCCAAAAAGACCCAGATTTGAGAGCAAGTCCGAATTTCGCCCTATGCTATAACATAGGCAACATTTGGTCAAAAAATTTTTGTCTTGAATTTCGATTCCAATGCCCAAAATTCAAAATACGGACTCAATTACATCCAAAAATAGTATAGTTTGCTCAGTTTTTATAAAAAAACAAAAATCTGCAAGCAGCCAAATTTGGTCCAATTCTGACCAAAAGTTGCCACAAACTCAAACAGCTTAAATTCTCAAATTTAGAAAAAATGGCTACAAAACTACTATTTTTGGACGTAATTGAGTCCGTATTTTGAATTTTGGGCATTGGAATCGAAATTCAAGACAAAAAATTTTTTGACCAAATTTTGCCTATGTTATAGCATAGGGCGAAATTCGGACTTGCTCTCAAATCTGGGTCTTTTTGGAAGCAAAAATTTGAGGCAACCAGTAATATTTTTACATGGGTACCTGCCTTAGGACTGGAGTAACTTGCTCTGAAAAGGAAATTCGCTTGAATCGAAATCCTAAGAAATGGGAAGTTTTTTAGTGCAAAAATTTAGTTTCAGATATATTCCCCTATGTTATAGCATAGGGCTAGACCTAGACATCACCAAGTTTAGAGCAATGGCATCGGTTTGCGCACGCGAGTTGAACCATACACAAGGTGCCCCTAGGTCCAAAATTACCTGAAAATTAAGAATTTTGGGTCAAAAGTGGTGCTCATTCACTAAAAATTCGAGGAAAAATCGAAAAATTGAAAATTTTGCAAGTTTCATTTTTGGTCACTTTTAGGATCTAACCGCCCTAACGGTCATTCAAAACGCATTTTGACGAGCGGTAGAGGTTGAAATAAATTATTCAAGTTCTAGTGAAAATCTCACTGTTGTAATTTTCAAAAAAGATTAAGCCTAGCCAGATTTATGGTTATTTGAAGAATACTACCCCAAAAATGGCGATTTTGGGCCATTTTTTGACCTCACTTCACTAAAAGACCCATATCTCTAGAACAAAGCCGAATTTTCGGAAACGGTTTGCAGCGCTAAGTATCCCACTAAATACTCTTTCAATTCATGCCAACTTTCAAAAATCCGAGTAAAAAAATTTCTCGACCCTTACAGACAACCTCTCTTAATCATAAAGTGCAGAAAGTTTTTTGGCGCACAAAATTTGTTACATTAAAATTGGCCTATGTTATAACATAGGAGCAGATGAAAACTTACCATTTTCAACCTTGAATAGAATTACTCGGTCAGAGAGTTGGGAGTGAAGAGCAGTTGCCCTAGGGGTAAAAATACCTGAAAATTAAGAAAATGGGGGTCCCGTGGGTAGAGTTTGACTAAAATTTTTGAGAAAAAAGCCAAAAACCATATTTTTGAACATTTCGCGATTTCACTTTTTTGACATATTTGGCTCATTTATGACCTAAAAACCTCTTAAATTAGTAAATTTTATGAAAGGACATGAAAGAACAAATCCTCAGCTTCAAGATGGTGTCTTTGAAATTTTTTAAAACGGTCTAGAACTCAAGAAACAAGTCATTATGTGAAGCTAAGTCAAAAACGGCCAAAAAAGGGCCATTTTTCGACTTCTCTGCACATAATGGGCCATATCTCTGGAAAGAAAGCGAATTGGCACAAACGGTTTTCATTTCCAGTGATGCCATACCCAAGCCCTTCATCCCCTGTACTCAGCTCAAAACACGTTTCCAAGACCTGATTTCGATTTCTCCAATCTTACAGACACCCTCTCTTAAACATTTATTAGGCCCCTAGATAAATTCTACGCTGCTAGCAAAAAACGTGCAAAGATTAGAGCAAAAGCCATATCCAAAACATTTGTAATCAATGCGACGGATTAATGGGAATTGTGTGCAATAATCTCAGTGTATGATTAGGTTTGTAAAATATTTGAGCTGGTGCGTGGGAAGAAGAGGCGTATGATGATTTGCTGGGATTGCCCACGCATCTTGGCAGCCGGAGAGATGGCAAAGCACCGAATGGCCGTTCATGGAGAGCTGCGGGCCAATCACTGGCGCTGTCAGAGCTGCGACTATGGAACACATTCCCTCCACTACATCCTTGCACACACCCTCGTCCTCAACCATCCACTTCCAAGTCAAATTCCTATTTTCACACCAAATATACCAAAGTAATCTTCAGTATTAGCTAGGGCTGTAGAACATGATGAGGTCAACGTGCGTGCAGTTGAAAGTGAGCGAAAATGGGACTTGGAAACCAGTTTCACAGACAGCAAAGAAGCAATGAAGGAGGAAGAGAAAATGGAGCAAAAAGAGGAGGAGGATGAGCCGAGCTTCATCCCTTTCGAGGAGAACACGACCTCTACTATGACCTGCCTCAAATGCACTGCGCCCATAACCCCCTTAGGAAAAATTGAACAAAAATCTCACTTCAGCAATCGCCTCGCCGCAGCCCTTCAACATACCATCTCCTGCATTGGCGTCCATATTTTCTTCTTCACCCCTTCAGCATATTAGCAGCTCTCACTTTTTCAGGTGAGACCTTTTAGCTGCAGCGGTTGCGGTGCCAAGTACAGCAAAAAGTACACTCTCAAGAAGCATATCCAGTTGCGTTGCCAAGATGCGGTTGTAGAACTCCAAGAAAAGTAAGATAGAATTAGGCTTAGCCTGTATGAATGAACAAGATTGAGATTCGTAGGCAAAAGAGTGAGGAATCCATCAAAGCTGGACTCCGCTGGTGCTTTCCCTATTTAGATACAGAAAACTGGACTGGGCTCAAGCTATGATGTTTTTAATTTCAACGTTTAAAACGATCCTCTTACTGTTTGCTCAAAATTCGTTCTCTCCAAGCACTCAAAGCATAAACACCCCAACCACTTTTCTTGACCGTGTTTGCTGCTTTAATGCGCAAAAGCGAGCAAATGAGCAGAATTGTGGGAATGAGGTTTATTATGGAGGTCAGAGGCAAAAGAATTCAAATGCAGCTTTTATTTTCCGCCCCAAACTCCTTGCTTTCTTTTTCCTTTGTTCAGCTCAGCATGGGAGGAGAAATGTGGGAAGCGGGTAGGATACGAGCGGAGGTGAAAGTGTCTGAAGCAGAACTAGCAACAACAGGCTTCGTAGCTCCGACGTCCCCTACATCAGTCCTTCTCCTCCTCCCATTTCTCCTCCTTCACTCTGGCTCAGCAGGCTCCGCACTATTGGCGGAGGCGGCGTCATCTTCATTCTCTAATCCATTGTCACAGGCTTAACCCACTGGCTACGCTTTATTGTAGAATGGGGAGGAGCTATATTTTGATATCGGGCAGGACCATTGCTAGGATGAGTTTGTGAGGCAAATTGGTAGAAAAAGAGCACTGATGGATTGAAGGGCAGAATGAAGCAGAGAATTAAATAATGTTGCCTCTCTTCAATTGCATGCAGGCCGTCAACAGTTCCAGCAGGAGGGAAATGATGGCGATAAGGTAACCAACCAGAAAAGTGGTCGCCGCCTGGCTGAAATGCTGCCAGCGGACTATCTGAAGCGCAGGGCAGGAATGAGTGAAGGTGAAATGAAGATTTGTTCTAGACTCTTGCATTGGCGGGTGACTGGAGCGGACGAGGTCCCGGCGTCGCTGCAGCATGGCCGATCCTTCTGCCCGATCCTCCGCCGAAATCCGAGCCACTATCTCCACTGTCCTGCCAACATGCCCATAACCTCAATGCTCGCCAATTAAGGGAGTTTGTGAAAAGGGTGAAGGAGAAAACCTGGAGAAGTGCTCCACGAGAAACTCAGCAGCAGGAGCGACAGCAAGGCCAGCGAGAAGGGGCGGAAGGTTGAGATCCACCAGCTCGGCTTGGATCAGCAGATCATCCGACTTCCCGTACACATAGTGCGCTTGCACGAACAGGTCCATAGCCGTGTCTATGGCCAAGGCACCTGTAGGGAGCTCTTTGCTAACAGCTGGGGAGTAAAGGGGGATGTGAGGGTAGGGACCGGGCGTAGAGAGTAGGGTGTCGATGATGTCCGGAGTGTCCATGATCTGGTGATGCTGCTCCAGTGCCTTGAGAAGGCGATCGAAAAGGGGTGTTTGGACGCTGCGAATGTAGGCAAATCGGTAGTCGTCCGTTCGCTCTATATACAGCGTGAACTTCTCACTCTCCAGGGCCTAGAGCTTCATTGGTCGTGTAGGAGGGATGGGGGGTGAAAAAACGCGTGGTATAAACGTGAATGAGCTGTGGTATGGTGTGAAAAGGAAGACGACTAGGCGGCGGTGCGGTAAGAATAGCGCGTAGGTTGCAGATGTAAAGCGCCGCAAAGATTGCACCGCAGTTCTCGAACCAGTCGAATTGGAAGGGCAGCCGGATAGAATACCTTTAGGGCAATTGGAGGCTTCTTTTCGATGGACGGTTGGATGGAAGGAGGGAACCGGCGCAGGAAGATGTTGCAGGTGAAGAGAAAGAGAAGGACAGCGGCCATGGTGAGCCATACGGAGAGGTTGAGTGGTCGGAAGAGGAAGTAGGAGGTGGAGGGATTGCGTAGCGACACTGGGCCGAGGAGGACGGAAATGCGCTGATTGACGTAGGGGTTGGAGAAGCGGAAGCGGGCAGCTCGAGTAGGGCTGAGTACCAGGGGGCCGGCAAATACATCACTACTAGCGCTCTCCAGGGAGGCGAGGGCAGAGCGGGGCCCGGAGTCCAGCTGGTCGTAGAAGTCCTGGCGAAGGGCCAGAGAGCAGGGAGGCTGAAGGAGACGGCCCAGGATGTAGGGCAGGGGGCCGTAGGTTGTGCGCCCGGCGAGGTCCTTGCTGGAGACGCTGGCAAAGTAGTGGGCGGAAGAGAAGGGCCCAGGGTCTGAGAAGGGCTGCTGCCAGTAGGCGGGGACGGCGATGCGGAGGCTGGCGTTGCGGCTGCAGAGGGCATGCCAGGAGGCCATGCTGGCAGGGGAGGAAGGGAACTTTCTGGCCTTGCCTGCAGGCGGCGGATTGCCTGGGGAAGGGAACAAAAGAGCGATCTTTGTTCAGCTTATGGTGCCTACTGACGTCCCAATTGCCTATTTTGGCCCAGTTTTCGAATTTTGAAGACCTAGGATAAAATAATGAGGAAAACGAAAACTTACAAACGATCTTACATCGCACTATCATTCTTAGAAATGGAAGAAAGTATCAAATTTCAGTTGCAAAAAAAATAGGCTTCCACGCGACTCTGGTGAACTCATCGCTTCTAACCAGTATGCAACAAACTTAATTATTTGTTCAAATTTGATGAAATCCAAAAGTTATGAGTGCATCAAAAAGTTATCACTAACTATTGTAACTAGGATTAGTAAAAATCAAGGTGCAAATTGCAATTACTAAATTGTGTTATGATTTGAATCAATTCGTTCCTATTTCAATTTCCTATTTCGTTCCTGATCCTTATAAAGCGTCCCAGTGCTATGATACCCAATGCTTTTTGCTTTTTTATAATGAAAAGAGTGTCAATTTACGACCAATGTCGTCGCTTGGATAATCATAGAGTTGATTCACTAAAAGGAGATAGGCAAGACAATGACAAATCACGGAGTAAACGACTAACTTGGCAGTGATCAAAAAGCGAGTTTTGCAAAGCAAGAAACAATCATCCCATAACGACAAGCTCCTCAGTTTTTTCGGCGTCGTTGTTCAAAAGCTTGCTCAATTTTGACTCTTCCACCAACTCGCCTGCAACATAGCTTTCAGCTTTCATTTGAGACCATTAAAAAGCGATTTCAAAAAGAGGCTAAGCATTCCAAAAAAGGCTAAGGAAGTGCTGGTTAACCGTAGAAGAAGAGAAGCAGGGCAGTGATGAGCCAGTCGAGGAGGAGAAGTGCAAGAGTGGTAGCGGCCAGGTGGAATTCTGCCCATTGCTCCTCCACCAAGGCGTCCTCCTTCAGCCTCAGGTGGTGGTGCAGCAGGTACACCATCTCGTCCGACTGCAATTCCAACCCTTCTCTCTAGTTGCCGCTCCAGTGGCATGAATGGTAGTTGGGAAACATGGTGCCAGAGTAGACTGAAGGCAGGGATTTGGGCGGCAAGGGCTGGTAGAAGGAGGGCGGTATGGGAGCGGCGGAAGATGGCCAGGGCGCCGAGGCCACTGCCGAGGAGGAGGAAGGCGCTGCTGGTGGCCACGATGTCCCCGATCAGCTCCAGGTACGCCAGGCTCCGCCCGAAGCTCACCAGACCTAGCACCAGGCATAGGCTGCTTAGGCCAACCTCAAGGCTTGGTCTCTATTTGGGCTTGCAGAGGGGAGTAATGAGAAAAGAGACCTGAGCAACGCTGAGAGTCTTCAGGACGGCTAGGAGGCGGGCGAATTTGATGCGGTTGATTAGCAGGGCAACGGAGCTCTGCACTGCGGCGGACATGTGATAAACCAGGCTGCCCGCCAGTATCAGTTCGATCAGGGCCAAGATTGCCAGGGCAAAGTGCATGGCCAGCGTTCCCCCGCTGAAGGAAAGCATCGTCTCGCCTAACATGAATGCTTTGCTTAGAGCAGGAGGGGCGATAAGAGAGGAGAGGATGGAACCATCAGCAGGTATGGCGCCCTTGTTTGCAGCGTGGTAGATGAATAGGTAGATGTCGCGAAGAGAGTGTGCAGCGCAGTAAGCCGATACGCCCACCGTCAGACTGAGCAGGGCCAAAGAACGCCCTCGAACTGCCCCGTAGCCCAGTAGACCGCCACCGATCACCAGCATCGGAAGAGGGCTGCAAGGCTCAATTGTTCTCTTCCAGTAAGTCAATTGGAAGAGAATCACCTAAAGTCCATCTTGTAGGCGATGTAGAGACCGGTGGAAATGGTCTCCATGAGGGCGTAGACGATGCCCAGGGTGATCTGGGCAGCGCACATGCTCATCAGCAGCTTGTCGCGGTGACTTCGTTGCTCCACTCGCTTTTCACTCTTACCTCAACCATCCCCATTGGTTTGCCACATTTGGCCATAAATGAAACCAGAAGGAAACCGAGTGAGTTTTGCGCAAACTTGAGGATGGAGTAGACGCAGGTGACCATTTCCACGACGTAGAAAAGCGTGAGGACGATGAAGAAGCCGAATTTGATATCGATGGTGTCTTCATTCTTCTCCTCGTTCACTTCCATTGTCTCAAGCTTTCCGCGGTCAGTCAGTCAGCGAGCGGAATGTGGATAAGTGAAGGAACGAGATAGAGGAGGCTTATGGGGCGGGCGGAGAAGTAGGAGACGATGAAGAAGGTGAGGATGTTGAGGAGAGAGCTGGAGAGGAGGAGAGGCAGAGAGCACTTGGCAGTGGCCATCATCTGTACGTAGCCGGTTATTACTATCACCATGCCATGCGACAGGGCCTCTGAGGTGGGCAGGCTGTGAAAGTCCACGTTGTGACCCTTCAATACACCTTTGCACTTGACAGGATTGTGATGATGTGGTGGAATGTGAGTGAAACATGAAAGAGTGCTTGGATGGCAATCCACCAGCCGGTGATGGCGATGCCCATGAAGATCTGCACCATCCCCAGAAAGGACAATCGCAGTCTGCAGGCTCTCAAATTTTCCTGCTGGCTGAGTCCAATTTAGGAAAACCGATGCTTCTCCACGTGCTGGCAGAAGCCGAAGTTCTTGCCGGCTATGTGCAGCGTGTGGCGATAGAGAAATGCACAGAGAATGGCGGACAAAAAGCCTTCAAAGATATTCAGTTCTAAAAAAGTGTCAAGTAGGAGGATAAAGGTAAGAAGCACCGATGATGGTGAGGAGAACGTTGATGGTGCCGAGATTACGCGCCGGCTGAGGATCTTCCTTCTGCTCTCGCAAAAAGTCTTCATCCTACAGGAGCCTATGTTCAATAGAAGAAAAGAAAGGGCTGAAAAGATTGAGACAAGGCTGCGGAAGACGGCGTTGGCGATGTGGACGATGCCGGTGCCCAGGCCCATGCCGGTGGCCAACAGCGAAGTCACCAGCACCCCTGAGATTGCCGCCAGACTCTGCCTCAAAGCTTCAAAGTTCCCCTACTCCTCTGGTCTGGCTAAACTGAATGAAGCAACCTGGAGGTGACAAACAGAGCCCCACCGCCGGCAACGAAAAGGACGAGGTTGCTCCACTTCCACTCAATGCGGAAGTCGTGCCGGCTCATCAGCTCCGGTCCGTACCACAGACTCCCCACCCCACAGCACACCACGCCTTCAAACAGCCCTGCCTCCACCTTCAATCACTCCTGCCAAGCGAGGACTAGACCGAAAGCAAGGATCAGGCATGCGACGCCGTAGGCGGTGAGCAGACGGGCAGAGCGGCTCCATTGCAAGTTCTGGCCCACTGCTTTTGGAGGGCGCAGTCTCAATTCTTCCTCGTCTGAAATATAAGCTTCCCAAAACTCTGCTATTTCGTCAGATAAATATCCATGCCTTTGTTGCTAGCGCTGGAAGATTGATATTCGACAGCTGAGATGCTGTCTTCCTCGTTCAATTCATCGTCCTCGGATGATTTCTTGTAATCTTTCTCGGGGAGTTCTGGGCTGGCCTTTTTGTTGCCTGATTTTTCATGCTGAAACATGGCTTTCTCTTTTATTGAGCATTCAAACGGAGAAACAACCTTTTCCTTGTGGGGCTGCTTTGGTTTGGATGGCTTAGCAGGAAGTGGCTTTGCTGGGTCCAAGTCACCCGAGGAGTTCAGAGTCTCGGTATCATCCATATTAAACCCGCAAACTGTGTTGCGGATGGATAGTTTTAGTCAATTGTTCTGCGAAAGAGTCTCAGCTGTAGGGCAGAAGCATTGGGAGTAAAGGCATCGGGGAAGTGAAGAGAGCAGACGGCTATTTGCCTCTTACGCCTCGCGCGAAAAGCTTTTGGCTGGGAGGAAGGAGAGGAACCTGTCCAGGACAACCGCTCTCGCGAGCGCGACACACTTTCACTCTCACAAAATACTTTCAGAATATAACTGCAATTACATGCATGCTAATTGAATTCCTAATGAAAACAGTTGTAATACCACTCAGACAACTTCTGAACCCTCCTTCGGATTGCTCCTCAGGTGCGATCATCAAGGGGATGCCCAAAGAAGGGCAACCCAAGTTTCACGCTCAGGTTCAGAAGTTCTCTCACATCATCGTGGCTGTGCTCTGAAGCACGATTGAGAGATGTTGTTAGAGACATACTACAGAAATGATCCTGTGAAGTATGATCTCGCCATTGTTCTCACTGTGATAAGTCTAAAAAGATGGCTGAAACATCAGGTCGTTGGGTAAACATGCTCATATAAAATCATAAGTTCACGCGAACGCGCAACGACACAGATCAGCGCCCAGCCCCTCTTCCCACTAAAAAAAGGCCCCCCAAAACCGAAAAACAAAAGAAAACCAAAAAAAAAAAATCCCCCCCCCCCCTCCCCCCCCGCCCCCCCCCCCCTCCCCCCCCCCCCCCCCCCCGCCCCCCAAACAGAGACGAAACCAAAACACCAAATAATAGAGAAAACCGCAAATCCCAATTCCCAAACATCAAATAAAAAATTTAAAATTTTTATTAATATATCCAAAAAATCAACAAATAAAACCAAAATATAAATTTAAAATAAAAAAAAGAAAATCCACCAACTTCAAAAAAAAAAAAAAAAAACAACCCCCTCCAAGACACCCACAAACACCACAAAAAAACCTTATCCAAAAAAAAACCCCCCTAATTAGTTTCCTAATATGAAATTATCAGTGCAAAAATCAACTAAAAAGTGGCAGGAAGTTTCAAAATCTGAAAGGACAACTAAATCATTTATTAGTGAAACGAAATCCTTGGTCAAGGTCTATCCGCTTTCGGGCGATTGGAGGCGGACTAGAAAGTGAAGAGTGTTGTGTCTGGTGCATATGAGGCTGTGGGGTAGAGGGGCGTCTGCAGTGCTCCAAAACAAGACGACCTTGGGCAGGAGCCGCTGACGGGAGGGGAGGGGGAGGCAGGGAGCGAGGGAGGAAGGGAAGAGAGACCCTCGGCCTCCACCCCTTTCTCTCCCTTTATCCCACTCGTTTGGTTAGGCCAATCCTACCCCCTCCCCTCGCCTCTCTCCAGCCCCCCTGCACCTACCCTGCCAAGCCCAGCTCATCAAGGCTACAGCTGCCCTTCCATACGCCATCCAGTCCCCCTTCGCCCCTCTCTTGCACCCTCAACGTCCTCACCTGGCCTTGGCACCCCTTCCCCCTCCCTCACACACCCGACCCACACATCCGTCCACTTTTTCTCCCCTTCCCGCATTTATGATCTGGTCGGTGGGGAGCCTCGCCTGCTTCACCCACCTACGAACATTAAATCCAGTTTTTTCTCTTTCAGCTTTTTGTTCTATAAATGTATATTTTTATTTATATTTTGTGGTTTCTTAATATTTATTATCAATACTTAGGTTTATTTTTTGAATAAAATTCTTCTTCTACATTTGATTTGTGATAATTTTATTCTGAAAACCAGAATGCAAGCAAATTATTCATAATTGAAAATTATTCATGATTAAAATTCATTCTACATCCAAACCATTTTTCATTTTGTACGCTTCTATGATTTTCAGGTTGTCAGCAAATTGTGGGACTATGCTTAAGAATGTAAATTTGCAGTTTTGAAAGCCTTTTTTATCTGGATATAAAAATTGCCTTCGCAGCAGCTAAAAAGAGGCGGTAAAGGAAGAGGGAGGAAAAGGAGTAGAAGAGGACATCTGTGCACATCACATTGGTTGCAGGAAGAGCGTGTGCTCAGTGAGATTGCTCCGCACACGCTCTCTGCGCCCCTCGAATCGTGAGAAAGAAAGAGCCAAAAGGGCAAGCGCCACTGCTGCCATCCTCAACCGCCTCATCCTCACTCCACATCGGCATAGGCAGAGGAGAAGAAAGCGTGAGAAAAGGGGCCAGGGTTTTTTGCTGACGACAGAATGAACGGACTAGAGAAAGAGCTATGGTTGCTTAAAGGAAGCAGAGAAACACGGGAGAGAGGCTGGCGAAAAGTGCCATCAGGAATCGCCCACTTGATCTTCCACCAGTTTCAGAGTTCGCGTTCTTCTCACTGCAATTTCCTTCTCCTTCTCGTCATCCAGATGGAGAAAGGGAGAGGCGACAGGTTCAATGGCCTCGTAAAGCTGGGCGGAAGTGGGGGAGAGGAGGAAAAAAGGGATGTAACGAGATTTGCGGTTGAATTGTCTGGCTTTGCGTCTGTCCCTGATGGTGCCGTCGGTGCGTCCGGTGGCGGCCTTGACGAGCCCGTCGAGGATCTCATCGTCGGGGGACTCCTCCTTCTTCGCCGCGTTCTCAGCAGCGTAAGCCTCGGGGCGTCGAGTGCGTCGTAGAGTGCCGCCCCAAGGGTTCGTCTTCTCCCCGCTGCCGCCGGCCTCGCCGGTGAGTATCTTGCTCATCTCCTCGTGGCGGAGGCGCTGGTGTGAGTTGAGGGGGGCGTCCTGGGGCGGAGGCGGGGCTCGGGGGATGCCGCGAGGGGCATTGTTGGGGGCGTTGCTGGGGGCGTTGGGGTGGTCGTGCTCAGGGTGCTCTCCGGCATGCTCAGCGTCGGTGGCCCAGATCTTGCCGCGAGTCTTGCGGCGCTCGCGTTTGTCGGCGGCGCGCTTTTGCATTTGGAGGATGCGGTCGCGAGAGTTTCGGTAGTCGAGGGCGAACTCGGTGATGATCTTGCAGATGGCGTTGACCTGGACGTCCTTGGCGGAGTCGGGGGGCATGCCCATGTAGAAGAGGAACTTGTAGAAGCGGTTGTTGACGCGGCGGTGGATGACCTTGATGGTGGAGATGCGCTGGGCGCAGTCGGCGAGGAAGTCGGAGATCTTCTGCTTCAGACCCGGGCTCTCGTGCTTGGCGACTACGCGGAGGTACTCCCAACTGCGCTTGCACTCCTGCTCCAGCCTGTCCAGCTCCTCCTTGATCTCCTTGAAGTCCACCTTGGAGCAGCGGGCGACGGCGCCCAGTTCTGAGTATAGGTCGGTGGAGTCGGTGAACTTCTCCATGACCATGAGGCAGAGGTGGTGGACGAGGGAGTGTTTGTGGACGGTGTCCTTGACCTCGGAGACCTTGGAGAGGTAGTCGATCTGGAAGCCCTTGATCTCGGCCCCGTTCAGGACGTTGCCAACGGCCAAGAGGGTGGCCATCACGTTGGCGAACGTCTGGCTCTTCTCCAGCTCCTCCATGCACAGCTTCAGGTCCATCAGCGGCTCCACGATCTCCTTCTCGATGTTCGCGTAGTCCAGCATGAACAGCCAGAGCTTCAGCCGCGGGCAGAGCTCTGGCAGAGTGGACAGCGTCAGCAGGAACTGCTCCGCTGACCCAAGCGGTACCTCCGGGTTCTCCGACACCGCCGCTTGGATCTTCTCCTTCTCCTCCTCAAATCCCCTTTTTTCTATTCCTTCAAACCCCCGAATACAACTGAAGAGGAGGCTGAACCTCGCTTGGTAACATGTCGCGTAGGATTTTCTGGATGCCCTCCTTGTTGAGGATGGTGGCGTCGAATTTGAGGATGGCGGTCTTGATGGCCTTTGGGGGCGGAAGCTTCGTCAGCGCCACGTTGATGTTCATCGACCGCTTCGAGCTCAGCACCAAGATCTCGTGTTTCTTCTCCTCCTTCTTCTGCAATTTCACAGCCACCTCTGCAGTGTGAAGCAGAATTCCGTTGACGCACAGCATTCATGCAAACTGATTTAGCCATCGGGAGAATTGACTAGCGAAATAAGTACGGGAATAGGTCAAAGCCAGCGCTGCATAGATGTGCTGTGTCAGAGAATGGGAGGGATAGAAAGGGGGCATGCTTAGGGGAGGGAAGGGATAGAAGAGGGAGGAGGTCTAGAAGATGGAGGAGGTGATGAGGAAAGGAGGGAGGACACGGCACACGCAGGCAGGCTAGCCGGAACTGAAGAGAGGTTGGGCAAGGCTGATTACCTCCGACGGCTACAAATGAAAGCAGGCTCTTTGCTTTGGCTGGCTCCCAGAGGTAGTCGGGTGGGGGGAAGGAGGGACGAGGGGACAGGAATGGATGAGAGCGAGGCCACAAGGCAACAGCGAGAGCAGAGAAAGAGAGCAGCCTACGGGGACGCAAGGAAGGAGCGCTCTCTATCACAGACGAGCTTTCAAGGGGCGAAGGCCAACCTTGGTGGCGTGGACGTCCTTGGAGGTCTTCGTCTCGAAGAGGGCGCCGAGCTTCTCCGCGTCGATCTCTGGCGGCTTCAGCTTCTCCCAGAAGGCGCCGTCCTTGTGGATGGCCGATGGGGGCTGGAAGTTGGCCTCGCGCCAGTGTAGACGCAGCGTCTTCGTCCCATCAGCCCCGATGGCGGCTCTGGAAGGTGGCGGTGGGGCCCTGGGTCCGATGGGGCCGCGAAGACTGGGCGGTGGTGGCGGGGGTCCGGGGCCGCCGAGTGGGGGAGGGGGTGGTGGACCGGCGGCGGAGGATGGCGCGGCGGCCTTGATGGCGTTCATGGCGGCCTGGCGGGCGAGAACGAAGGGGTTCTGGTCGTCGTCGGGGTCCATGTCGGTGAAGTCGAGGTCGTTGATGATGAGGGGGCGGTCGGACATCTTGGAGACGGCGTCCTGCCAGGCGGCCTCGCTCTCCTTCGCCGGGTCCCGAAACAGCTCTGAGCCCGCCTCCGTGGCCTTCATGCGACTCTTCTTCTTCCGCAGGGCGGCCGCGAAGGGATTGGAGGGGTCGGGCGGGTCCTCTCCCCCACCCCCAGCCTCTGCCTCCGTCAGGTCTCGCGTCTCCGCGGCGGCTGGCGGGGCAGGCGGAGGAGGAGGCGGCGGCGTTGGCTCAGGGACTGGCGGCGGGGCGTCGGTGTTGGCGGCCTCGGCTATGGATAGATCGGGAAGGGAAGGCGGTGGGCACTTGACGTCCTCCGGCGGTGTGGGGGAGGAGGATGGGGCCTCGGTGGAGGGCATTTTGTAGAGGAGGTCCATGGTGAGGCGCTTCTGGGGCGGCAGTCCGGGGGTGGGGTGTTTGCTGGTGGCGGAGGGAGACATGGGCGGCGGTGGAGGCGCGGCCTCGTTCTGCTGGCTGAGAGGCAGGCGCTGTTCGGATCGCAGCTCTTCCTCGGCTGCCATCAGGTTTTGGATGCGGCTTTTAGCGGTCTTCGGCTGGGGCTTGGCCTCAGCAGGGCGAGGACTTGTCTTTTCTCCAGGAGGAGGTCGACTGATTCGCCGAGGAGCCCTACTACCACCGTTCTCCAGATTCCTCAAATGTGATTGTAGTTGGTTTGGGTGATGGTGGGTAGGGTAGGCTGATGGTGGCATGCCGTGGGCGGGTGTGGATACCGTGTATGAAAAGGCATAGAAATGGACCAAAGCGCGAGCCCCCTTACCTGGGCCCTGGGGCGCGCATTGAACGTCTGGAATGGCATGCTAAAGAGGAGGCAAGAGGGCAAAGGGAGGAAATGAGATGAAGAGGCCAAGTCTCACCTCATCTTGGTCACATGGACGCCGTTCTGCCCCGACTCGTCGGAGTCCCCGTTGGCGTCCTCCCGCCGAAGCACATCCTCGTACAGGTTGCACTGCTCCGTCAACTCTCGATTCCCTGCAGGAGCCTGTAGGAGTGTAATAGAAGAGAAGCGGTAGAAGAAATGACCCATAGCAGTGAGTCGTTTGATGGCAGTCTCCATGCCCTGTTCCTCAAGAGCATCGACGATGTCGTAGTAGGTGTCCTGGTCGGGAATGCCGGCGAGGGCCTTGTTGAGGAGGGTCATGGCGTAGATGAGGAGCTCGAGGTCGAGGACGTCCTTGTCGGTGAGGAGGCGCATGAGGTTGGCCCAAGCGTGGGTGCCGGCCTCGCGGTCGACGGCGTAGACGGCGGCGAGGAGGAGGAGGGAGTTTGAGGCGGTGTACTCCACGAAGACGAGGAGGAGCTTGAGGGCGGTCTTGAGGACGAGACGGTAGGGGGAGGCGAGGAGGGCGTAGAGCCACTGGAGGGTCTCGTTGTGCGCGATCACCCCGTTCATCCCGTCCACGTACAGCATCAGCTGGCCCAGTGCTCGCAGGATGTAGTTCTGGTAGTTCTGGTCCGCCTCTGAGCCCAGCTTTATCAGACACGCCAGTCCATCATTGCCCACGAATTCGTGCACCAGGTCCTACAATCAATTTATATGCTCACATTCTATCTATTATTTTTGGGCATCAATCAACCTTGTCTTCTTGGAAGATCTGCTTTAGGCTGAACAACGCCCGGCGAAGTTCTCGCCCCGTGGAATTCAGCAACTTTTCTGCAATATCATCATTCAGTAGTCCATCTCTCATTTTACATAGTAACAGTCGACTAATTAACATTAACATAATTGAACACTTCTGAACAGAATAAAACACAAAGCATCATTTACCATTTACTCTGATCTAAACTGGAAAAAGCGGAATATGGCATCCCAAAGCATAAACATGAAGTCAAAATTGAGCATAAAAAGTATTAAAAAGTGGAAAAGATCACGATTTCGTGTTGGTGTTTTCAGATTTTTTATGTTCAAAAATGTTCAAATATGTTTTTATGTTCAAAATATGGCAATGTTCATGGATCGACACAAACAATTATATGTGACTCTGAATAGAGAGGCTTTCACTCTCCGCTCTCATCCTCCAAAGGTAAGAAAGAGGAAGAAACCCTTGAGCCAGTTTGCATCAATGCTCTCCTCGTGCCAGGTGCCATAGGCAAAGTAGCCGCCATGAGAAGCGGAGCTGGTGTTGAACTTCCGACCCCCGCCCCCAACCCCTCCGCCGCCACCCAAACTCGACTCCACCAACATCACGCTCGCATCAACCAATCATTCTCCCTACTTTTCTCACTCTTCTTCTTTCAATCCAAGCCTGACTGACCATCAGTTGAAGTGAAATGAATTGATCGGCAAAAAAAGCGTGAAAGGGGTAAAATGGAAGACTTTAGGAGGGGTGGGTGGCGGAAAGCTTAGCGCATGAGGGCGGCGGGTCGTGACCACATTCCTCTGCCGCATTAGGAGGGCAGGGCAAGGGAGGAGAGGGGGGGGAGGAGAAGGGAGGGGAGAGGAGAGGAGAGCAGAGAGGGCGGAGAGGGGAAGAGGAAGGGCAAAAGAGGAGAGAGGCCAGCTGGGGGCGTGCGGGCGAAAGACAGGCGCTTCGGCAGGCGACGTCTCGCTCTGCCATGCTTTGTTAGGCGTTGGGCGGGGCGATGGACGGCCTCCACTCCACCCCCTTCTCTCTTCCTCCCTCTTCCCTCCTCCCTCACGCCCTCTCTCACTCACTACCCCGCCGCCACTGGCAAGCGGGGGTGAAGCGCGCAATTAGAGGAGCAGCTGACGAATGCCTCTCCATCTTCGCCACCGCAGCGCACCTTGCATCACTCAAACGCCCTCTCCACCTACCAACACTCTGCGCCCACCTTCCCACCGGAACCCTTCAACCAACCCTCCCTTGCCCTACCCCACCCCCAAATCCCTTCCGACACCTGAGCTACCTGTGCGCGGCCGCCAGTGAAAGAGCTCTCCCGCTCTTCCAGTGGCTGAGGCACAATGGCAGCAGCAGCAGTCCTCCGCTACCTCCCCTCCCCTACACTCCTCGCCTGGCCTGGGTGTGGCAGGGATACAAGCCAGTCTCAGCGCCACAAGCCTCCTCCTACCCTGCTCCTATTCACCCACCCTCCACCCTTTTCATTACTACACCACCACCCTTCTGCACTACACTGCACACCATTCCTCTCCTATCCTCTCCTCGCCTAAAGACCTTCTCTGCTCAAACACCGCTGTATGAGTACGCTAAATTGCTCCACTCCCCCTGAAGGGAATGGGAAGGAGGACGAACTGGGAGAATAAAAGAAGGCTGGAGGAGCGAGGAGCAAAGAAGGGGAGTACACAAAAAGCCACGCTCTCCACTGCCCACTAGGCCTCCTTAGAACCCCCCATCCCCCCGATATTTTGCACTCCTCAGCCTGGGCGAGACGGCTTCAGGCCCATCAGCCCCTTCAACCCCCCAACCCCGCCCACTTTTTCCCCCGCATTGCTGCCAATCGGGGCTTTCATTGGCCGCGCCTAGCCCCGGCATTGAATTTCAAGTGTTGCGCTTGGAGTGGGAAATGAAGGACTGACAAAGTGGGCGAGAGATAGGGGCGGAGGAAAAGGCAGCAAAGCCTGGCAAAACGAGGCAGAGAGATGGATGAGGCTGAGGACCAAGGCCTCTGGTGACCGGCAAAGGCCAAGCTGCGGTGAACGGCGGCCAAGAGTCCCGTGCCGATGAAAAAAGGCTGGACAAATGGGGCGGGGAGAGAAAGTGTGTGGGCAAAAAAGGGGGAGCGGGGTGGAGAGCTGGAGGGGGTCTGAAGTGGTGCCAGAGAGGGAAAGCTTAGCGAGACTCTGGCTGAGAACGGAGCGGGCTGGTGGGTGGCGGGCAGAAGGAAGGATAAGGCTAGGACCGGTCCACAAAGAACTCCATGGGGCCAATTGACCCCGAGCAAAGCCCATCGCTAACTCGCCCCCTACCCCTACACTGTTCAGCTTCACTGCGATTTCCGCTTTCATCCTATCAAAATATGCATGGGATGAACCAGGCGAGTTTAGAGCAGAACAGGTGAGTAAATTTGGCCCTTTTTGTGGATTAAAAATGGAAGATGAAACCGGCCATGAAAACTGGGCGTGATAAAGGTGCGTAAAAACTGGCGGGAGATTGTGTGTGAGAGAGAGAAGGCGCGAAAGGGAGTTGGGATAATTGGTTCCTCTCAAACAGAGGCGAGGCCAACAGGCCTTGACTTTCTCTGGCTGGACATGAATGGCATTGCTCTCTGCTCGCTCGCTGGGTGGGAGGGAGCTGGCTGATGGGGGAGGGTGTTTGGGGGGCGGGGGGAGCGAAAGGAGGGAAAAAACGGAGGGAAGGCAATAGCAAGGGGCGGGCGGGCGATGAGAGCCTATTGTTGTCCCATTGGGCGTTGGTAACTGCTGGGCTGCCCCGCGCCCCTGTGTTGCTGCTGCTTGGTGTTGCTTGGGAGGAGAAGGAGGAGGGGGAGGATGAACGGAAAGAAAAAGGGGCTGGATGCAAACAGGTGGTTTGGGAGTGGGTGTGGGCTGGGTGGGGATGGTTTGGAGGGCAACTGACTGTCGCTTTCCCTTCTGAGCAGGGGTAGAGGAAAAATAGGCCAACCGACTGGCTCCCTCGGATTACCGCAAACCAAACAGCTGACAAATGCCCCGGCCCTGGCAATTGCAGCCCCCTCCTCTCCTCCTCACCACCCAACACTCTCACACCTCATTTATCATACACCCTCACTCGCTTTCACTGCACCCGCTCTCGCAAAAAGGCGGAGGCGCCTACCTATAATGGCGTGTACCCGTACTGAAAGTTGTGTCCGCAGCACCAGACTCGTACGTTTTCTGCAAATATTCCACCTCTCTTCATCACTCCTTATCCAGGATGAAATCAGAGGAAATTAGTGCAAGAGCAAGAAACCGACGGCGGAAGTGTAGATGTGAAGGAAGTGAGGAGGAGAAAAGAAAACCCAAGATGGGAAGGTTGGTGATAGGCGGCGGAAAAGAGGGAGTCTGGGCCGCGCACCTCGGACTCCACCCCGGAGTCCTCCTCGGTGGTGAGGGTGGGGCTGGTGAGGCCGTGGATGTCGGCCAGACGGCCTTGTGGGTCGATGCGAGGGCTGGTGTTGGAGGAGGAGGGCAGGGAGTCCGTGCTCAGGTCGGAGGCAAAGCGACGATGGCGGAGGCCTCGTTCCCCGGAGGCGCGGTAGAAGGAGGATTCCGCGCTGGGGGCCCCGGTGACTGCGAGCCAGTCGGTTTCCAGTTTGGCGGCCACTCGCTCTAGTCTTCGATCAGCTGCGGCTTCCCGTCGACTGCTGCGAGGCTGTGGGACACTAGGCAGAGGAGGAGAAGAGGAAGTGGGAGAGCGGGGAGGACTGATGTGAACGGGCTTGGCGATTACGATGAGACCGGAGTCGCTGGGGGCTGGCGGGGGTTGAGGCGGAGGATTGGCAGGACGTGGAGGCTGATGGTGAGAAGGAGGATGGGAAGGGCGGGATGAAGGAGAAGGATGGGGAGTGGGAGGAGGCTCCTTGGGAGGAGAGGTGGTGGCGCAGACGGGCTTGGCGATGAATAGGCCGGAGTGGTTGGCGGAAGGATGTGGAGGGGGGTTGAGGGATGAGTTGAGGATTCGGGGCTTTTGGATGAGGTCGGCGGTGTGTTTGGCGCCGCCGACGATGACGGGGCGAGCCTCGACGACGGAGGACTTCCGCTCGGGGACCTCTCCCCACCGACTCGCCGTATCCTTCCAGGTGAAGGCCTCTGCTCCCTTCTGGCTCCCAGCCGTCTGTGCCCTACTCTTGTGCGGCAGAGTAGCAGAGCGACTGTAGCTGTCATCAAATCGCTTGGCCAGTTCCCTAGCGGAGGGTCCAGGTTTGGGAGGCTCTGTTGGAGTTGTTTGATGGAGGTGGTTGAGCCCGAGCATGGAGGTGGAGGCCTTCTGATGGTAGTGGGCAGAGGGTGGTGGGCTGGTGTGAGTGCAATGCTGGGTGGTGCTGAGCTGCGGCTGGGCCCTTCTCAGACGAGGTGAGAAGGCGGGCTCATAGTGCACCGGTTCCAGATGCTTCAGAGTAGGCTGAGGATTGTTGATATGGCTAGGTAAATTGGGAGGCGGTTGGGCGACGCCGAGCTTGCGCATGGGACCAGGTGAGCTTTTTGAAGAGGTGTCGGAAGAATTCCCGGCGGCGTTGCGAGAGTTTCGTCTGGCCAGAGCAGGGGAGAGGCTGGCCTTGCGTCGAAGCTCCTGGGCCTCCCGCTGCTGCAGCCATTCCTTGCGGCGAAGACTGGGCGAGGAGAGGAGGGCAGGGCGAGGCTGGGCCAGAACAGAGGGTGGAAGGGCGGAGGGTGGCTGGGGCTGAGAGCGGAGGGCCAGTTCGTCTCCGCTGCTGGCGCTGCCGGAGTGAGGGCGTGAGAGGGAGCGGGCGGGGGGTCGTTGGAAGACGGGTGAGGTGAAGCCTTGCTGGGCCTTGCCGGAGCCCATGGGTTTGGCGAAGACGGGTCCGTTGGCCACGGCCACGGGCTCCTTGGAGCGGGGGAGTGGAGGGGCGGAGGCATCGCGGCGGGCGTGGAGAGGAGAGAATTTGGCGGATGTCGCACTCTCCTTGCCCAGGCTCTTGAAGCCCAGCTCGGCAGCAATGGAGGGTTTGGCAGAGGCAGGAGAGGAGTCGGGATGGTCGAGGGCCGGGTGGACCTTGCGAGAGAAGGAGGCTCGGAAGGGGGAGGAGCGAGTAGGAGGCTCAGATTCCCGATGATGAGTGCTGCTGGGCGCACGCCATGCAGCAAAGGCTTCAGGTGGGGGAGGAGGCTGGGATGGTGGTGGCGGCTGCTGCTTAGTCTGTGGAGGCAGCTGGTCGCGTTGGCCGCTGAGGGCGCGGAAGGTGAAGCGCTGCGGACGGCAGTCCATGCTGGTGAGAGAGAGTGAGTGTAAGAGGAGAGAGTCAGCGATGGGGATGCCAATCGTCCGCGTCCTCGGACTCCATATGAGGCTCAGCTGGTGGGCTGCCTTTGGACCTTTGCCTTTGGGTATCAACAACGCGGAAGGATGCTGGGGCCGCGAACGGAGGGAGGGGCGAAGGGGGCAGGTGATTTGAATGTCCAATGGGCTGGGCAAGGACGCGGACGGAAGACGGCTAGGGGAAGGCCGCTAGACAGTGAGGGGAAGGGGAATGTATGGGATGGGCAGACAGGGATGGAAGGATGGCGGCGGGCAAAGGGGCGGAGGAGGAGGAGATATTGGCGGTGGCCTAATTTGAGAAGTCCGGCATGGCGCGGCAGGGCAAGGAGGGAGACGGGGATGCGCTTTGGTATGCACTGGGCTGGGGCTGGGAGGGGAGGGAGGGGGGGAGGAGACAGGTTTGACTGCATGACACTTTAGCCGCCGTGGGGCATTGAAGTGACCCTCTTTCGGGAGGGAGCAGCGGCCGACGCCAAGGTCATTCCATCCTCCTCCTCCTCTCATCCTCCCCGTAGCCACTGCTGCACACTGCCCACTGCACGCCTATACTCCCCTGTCTCTCCCCTACCTTCCCACTACGACAAATGGAGCTCTGCCCGGACTCCCATGGGCCCTGCCCTGCCCTGCCCTGCCCTGTCCAGCCAGACTGCAGATAGGGAGGGGCCGGGATAGAAGGGGGTGGGAGGGCGGGGCAGTAAAAGAGGCAGAAAAACGGCCATCTCTAGATTTAATCAGTGGCGCATGTCAGTGGCAGGGCTGGCCAGGCGAAAGGGCGCCAGCAAATTGACGCTGGACTCACTCCCAGTGCCAACTCTCTGAGGTGGAGAAGGAGATGGCAGAGGAGAAAGGCGAGTGGTGTGTGCCTCTTTGCGGATGAAGTGAGGTAGGGAGTGAGGCAGCCTTGAAGGTCGTTGGGAGGCCTAACCTGAGCTGCGAGGCGCGGCGTGAACTTGGACCGGCTAATCCTCGGCAGGGATCAGGGCACCAGGCTGGTGGCATGTAGTGGGTGAAAGGGAGGAAAGGGGACTCACGGATCGGCCTTGAGAAGGGCAAGTTCCTCCGGCTGCTCGGAGAGGGCCAGCTCAGCGTCCAAATGGCTGCCCCAGTCACCCTCCTTCACCGACCCTCCGCCTCCATCACCCACCGAGCGGTACAGCTGCAGCACTGCCTCCGACTCCTCAAATTAACACCTACATTTAGCCTTCGCGCCATTCCTGCCATTCCTCTCATTCCTCCCCACCTACCCTGCAGGCAGAGCAAAACGCAAACTCCTCCTCCGTTTCAATGGTCATTCTGGACTAAAATCGGTAGCAAGGACTTTAGAGTGCGGGCCAAAAAATGAGGGAGTCTGATAAGACGGGCCGTGTTGACAGCCAAACTGCGCCCTTCTGACGCAAGAGTCACAAGGGAAAGTGAGTGGCCACTACTGAGTGGCGTGGAGGAAGACAATGGAGGAGAACTTTCTGTGGTGGCTTGAGGCTGCGGATGAGTGCGCCGAGTTGGTCCACGAGCGGAAGGTGGAGGGAGAAGGTGAAGGGGAGCGGGCGGACGGGCTCCAGGTATCCGCCCAGGCTGTCGAAGGGGTCCGTATCATTCAGGTACTGCACCCGTGCCTCCACCGACATTCTGTCACCCACAACCCCACTGCCCTTTCCTCTGCCCCGCAAAGCCACCTTTCGCGCCTGCCGCCGCGGAGGGAAAATGGAAGAAAAGGGAGGGAGGGAGAGAAAGGGAGATTGGCGTCGGAGCGGAAAGTGTGGATGGGGATGAGGTGCATAAGCGCCAGCGGAGATGAGGAGACGGCGGCCTCGAGGGCCGACGGAGCCTTGGTCGAGGTAGGTAGAGAGGGAGAAAGCTGGGCGGAAAAGAAGGAGATGCGAAGGCGAGCGCAACACAAGCACTCTCTACCCAGCCACCCACGGGCCCTCCAGCTTTCTCCTCCTCCTCCTTCTTTCCCCTCCCCTCCCCCCTTCCATCCACTAGCCTTCCCCACCTCCAACCCTCCACCTCCCTCCTGCCTTCGGGGCACAAAAGGCACGCCTGCTACTCTGCTGCTTTAAAGCACCCCCACCCGCTCTCAGCCCTCAGCCCCCCGGCTTCCCCCCAAACCGCCCCCGCAGCTCATTCCCCCTCTTCACCCCAGCATCAGCCGCCCCCGCCCCCACCTCTCCTACCTTCCAGCCACTCCACAATTCGCCATACGCCTCGCTTTTCTTTACACCACTCCATATTTTTCCTCCGCCTCCCCTCACCAGCCAGGCCCATGTGAAAGGGCAAACTGGGAAGGAGGGAGGGAGGGAAAGACACCTTCCGGCTCCTTCTGCCAGTCGCATATTTCTACTCCCCACTACTCCCTCCTATCGCCTTCCCGCAATACCTCCCACCTACTCGCCCTTTCAATGGGGCTGGAAAAACAAAAACAATGCCCGTCTCTCTTCAGAGCAGGGAGGCAAGAGGAGAGAGGGTGTAAGGCCTGGGAAAGCTGGTGTGGCCCTGTGCCATGCGAGTTGCATAGCAGGGGAGAGGAGGAGAGGGAACATCTCTCTCTTCACCTCTCTGCCACTCAATCCCGACCAGAGCCCAGCAGAAAGGGTTTACAATTCCACGCCCTGGACATAAAAAGAGGCAGGTGCAAATCCAAGCCTCCCCAGTGGGCGGTGGAAGTTTTTGCAAACTCACTCCCTTTCTCTCCCTCCCATCCCTTCCTTGCCACGCTGCACCAGCAGTGAGTGGAGCGCAAGAAAGGAGGGTTATGACGTCGTCTTCGTAATTGCCTACCAAACCCACCTTCTTCAACACCACCTCATGCAAACATTTAGAGAAAGCTTGTCTAGACGGACGATGATATGCAAAGCACCCCCCCCCCCATTTCCCTGAATGAAGCCTGAGCTGGTGGAAAGGCAGTGGAGCATGGTAGAAAAGGTATAGTCAGCATGGAGGGGAAAGGTAGAGGATTGTTGTGTCTGCCATGCCTCAGCCCCACTCTCCCTCCACTCACTGGCTAGTCCAGGTGAGAGTGTGAGTGAGCGAGAGAGAAAGTCGATGTTCTTCACCCCTCAGATGCGGGTTGGATGATCTCCCTGTACCACTCACAAAACCCCAGTAGGAGCTCAGTCTGCCTAGCACTGAGTCAGCAAGTCAGGTGACGAGGTAATAGCGCCCACTTTCTTCCCCTTCACAAATGCTTCTGAGTTCTGTTGACGCAATGGGAAGGCCTGTAGGCCCAGGTGAGGCACATCGTTCATCTATCCGCACGCAAGAGGGGAAAGGGGTGGGGAAAAGTGAGGGAGCTGGCCTTAGGCCCCACTGAGCCTGGCGAAGGGGAAAAAGGCTTGGGAGCAGATTGCGAGCCGAGCCCAGAAGCAGAAAGCCTCCCTCTCCCCATTCCCTCCCTCATCCCCAGTCAGCAGCCCCAAAGCCCACAAACACCGCCCATTCCTTTCGTCAAAGCTGCATTCATTGCGCCCTCTCATAGCCTTATCCTCCCTCCTCTACTCGCCTCATTTCCTTCCTCAGCTCCTCCTCAGCTTCCCCCCACTTTGAATTGAAGGGGAAGGAAACATTGGGCTTTGATTCCTAGCGCACGCGGCATTTTTTCCACACCTTGAAGAATCACCTCATGCATAGGCCAGGATGGGGAAAGCAGAGCTCAGCCTGAGAGCGAAAAATGCAATGCATGGGAGTGGGATGGAAATGCTGCGCGAAAGGAGGGGCATAAACTTTCCGAAGCTCAACCCCCGCCCCCATCCCCCGCTATGCAGCAGACAGGTTGAAAGTCTCCAGGGGAGGAGGGAGGGAGGGAGAAAGACCCAGCTGGTTTCTTCCCTCCCTTCCCCAGATATTCTCTCCCTCTCAGACCCTGCCTCAACTTCAAGCTTCCGGCGGCATTCCCATTTGGCGAGCACATATTTTCCAGCCTTTTTCCCGCATTCAGCAAAAAACACAATCCCCCATTTTCCCATCAGGCAGGAATAGAATGGGATTACGGGGCGTTTGGGCGGAGCGAAGGATTTGGAGAGACTGGAACGCCACTCCGCCACTTTTGCTGCTCCTCCTCCCGTCTTGTCCACCTCGAACTCCATCTCCACCTACAAGCAGTGGTAGGTGAAGCTAGGAGAGAGGGCAGAAGGGAGGAGTGAACTTTGCTGGTGGGAGAGAAGGTCTCCATCAGCTCCCGGAACTCACTCTGACTGAACAGCTCATCCACGTCCTCCAGGCAGCCCACGAACACCTGCAGCCGTCTCTTTTGTCCGCCCTGAATCACTTTGCCAACAGTTCCTAGTCCGTTACTCTAAAAAGTGTCCGTTACTCTAACAAGCTTCTAGTCAGACTATGATCATGAGAGCCCTATAAAGAAGACTGGGCGTTGAGGCCTTAAGATATAGGAGCGAGCCTTGGAGAAGTTGAGGGGAGTGAGGGCAAGCGGTGGCTTGGTGGGCTTGGTGGTCTTGGCGGCGAGTGAGGTGGCCTGTCGCTCCAGATCGTCGAAGGATAGGTCGGGCTTGGCGCTGAGGAGGGCGTCGATGTCTGTCACCGCCGAGATGAAGCGGGTGGGCCGGGCCTTCTGCTTCCGCCCCCGTTTCAGAGGTCGTCGCTGGCGCACCTCCACCTTGGGCCGTTTTGCCGGTGTGGCCTCCGCTTTTGGCTCCGTCTTTTCAGCCTTTGCAGGTGCAGCTTTGGGCTGAAGCTTGACGGGGGGCTTCTGGCTTTCTGGGATGACTGCTGATTTCTGGCTAGGAGCTGGCGTCTTCTTGACGGGGGCGGTGGTGGCAGGTGGCCATTTCCGCTCCAGCTCCTTCTTGGCTGGCTGAGGTTCTGCTGGCCGCTTGGCCTCGATGGATGGCTGAGGCTCTGCCTTTTTCACCTGAGAGAAGGTGAGGAGGTGAGAGAGGGAGGGAAGAAAGGAAGGGATGTAGGGAAGACCTGGGCCTCAGCAGCTTCCTTGAGGCGTTGCTGTTGCTCCTCCATTTTGATGAGGTAGCTGCTGCTCACCTTGGCCCGTTTGGGCTCGCCCTTCTTCATCTCCTCCTCCTGCTTCTGCAAATCAGGCCGTTGCAGTAGGCTTGGCTTTTGGCTGGAGTAGAGGCAACAGAGATGCAGTCTAGCTACTCTGATGACAAAAAGAAGCTTGCAGAAAATCAGATAGGGTGTTATCACATGTAACGAGAAGAAAAGGATGATAACCTCTTCGTTTTCCTACAAGGTCACACATTTCACAATGCAAGCTTCCAAGGCCGATTTCTCAATTCATCTCACAATTCACTCCAACAAAAGCCACCTTAAACTTCTCGTCGTTGGACTCCTTCCAGGCCTTGTACTGGTCGGAGACGGTCTGCCGGAGCTTGGCAGACTCCTGAACACGGCGCTTTCGCTCGGCATCCTCTGCGGAGTCCTTGGCCCTGCTCTTGGCGTAGTCCAGGCCTTTGGCCAGGCCGGCCACCTCGCTCTGGAAGCGATCCGAGCCGCTGTGCATCTTCTCCCGCAGCTCTCGCATCTGCTTCTCGAAGGCTTCTTTGTCCGCAGTGATCTTCACCTCCAGCAGACGACGACGCTCTGCTCGACGCCGCTCGTTCTCTTCCCTGCACCATCATCATTTCTCTATCATCTTTCCAACTGCCAAGGCCAGGGCAAAGAGGACCTCTCCTTATTCTTACGCTCCTCCTCGGCAGCGGCGAGCTCTTCGGCTGACGGTCCCTGCTGCACCTGAGCCATCCCCACCGACACCTTACCCTCCAGTTTTGGCTCTGCAACCCTTTCCTGCTCCATCTCAAAGCAGAAAGAAAGGGGAATGTAGGAGGGACGCTGTATGAGGGACTTCTTGGCAAAGTCGGTGACGGGAGCGGCGCTTCTCAGCGGCTGCGTCCGTTCGCTGGGCTGATGGAGGGGCTGTGGGGTGACGTGAAGGGGTTGGCGGGAGGACTGCGGCCGCTCCGAGGGCGCCGGAACGAGTGCCTCGTGGCCCTGGGCAAACTGTAGGTCCTCAGGCTGGAACTCGGCGACCTCCTGAAGGTGCTCGGCGTCCGCGAAGGCGGCGTAGGCGGGGAGGAGCTCAGCGTCCGCCGTCTCGCCCACGGCCTTGATGGTGCGGGCGATGGCCTGAGCGGCCTCAGCCTTGGCGGACTGGAAGCGCTCCACGCGCTCCGGGTCCAGCTCGATGTTCTGGGCCCGGATGTGGGTGATGACCTTGGAGGCGGCGGCGGAGTCCATGTCGTAGAGCTCGGAGGCCGCCGCCTCCAGAGGCAGGGAGTCGGGGAGCAGTTCGCAGAGGCCTTCCTCCGCCGTGTACTCCAGGGACTCCTGGGCCTTGGCGGCGAGGAGGACGGCATGGATGAGGGCCTTCTCCTCGGCCACCTCGGCGGCTGCCAGGGCCTCGGCGGGGTGCTGGGAGTCGTGGTAGAGATCGTCCGCCTCCTCCTCCTCCACCTCCACTGCCTCCACGCTCCCCAGCTCTACCAGCGGCGTTTCGAAGGGCACGGCTTCCTCCTCTTCCTCTTCCTCGGTGCGATAGGAGCCCATGAGGCTCTGGATGATGGAGATGGCGGAGTCCACCATCCGCGGCTGGGCTGCAGGGCTGGCGGAGCTGTGGAAGGAGGAGGTGCCTCCGTCCGAGTCCACCTCGGAGCCGTAGTGCCCGGAGTCCCGTGCCGTGCCCAGCGACTGAGGGCTTTTCAGCGAGGCTCCATCTTCTCCTTCGGCCCCAGCCTCCCAGCTTCCCCAACCCTCCTGCGCATGTTTCCTCATCCACTGCTGGATGGATGGAATGGTGGATGAGAGAACCATGGTGGATGGGAGGTCTTCGTACTCGGAGGCGTCCTGAATGGACTCTTCTTCGGCAGAGTTCCACTCGTCCTCCGTCTGCCCGTCGTAGTGGACGGAGACGGTGAACACTGGCGGTGGCAACGCCTGGCTGGAGTCCACTGTCTTCCGCTTCTCTCCCTCATCCGCGGGTGGCAAGAAATGAATCTGCATTCTCCCCTTCCTTCCCTACTCCCCATTGAAGATAGAAGAAGAGGGCAAGGACAGATTCATCGTCGGAAACGTAGAGAGAGTCGTTGGAGACGGAGAGTCCACGGGCGGCGGGGCTAAGACGGGAGAAGCCGGCGCCATCGTCGGAGGCGAGGGATTCGCACTCGTCGCTCTCCGACTCCATGGCGATCTCGATCTTGTAGGACGGGCGCAGTCGACTGCCATCCTCCTCCCCTTCCTTCCACGGCGCTGCTGCAAAGGGCCTTCATTGACAACGCCGTGAAGCTTAGCGGGGTTAAAAGTGACATGGCGGGGCACTGCTGGTGGGGCTGGTGACGGTGATGGCAACGGGGGGCTGTGGGCCCTGGTTAGCCCAGTTAGCCGTGGTGGCCCCGTCTTGAACAGGCGTCAGCTTCGCCCTGGCAACTGCCCCGTCCCACTCACCGCTTTCTGCCACCTGCACTGATGATCTGTGTGTTGATATGAAGGAGGGAGAGAGCTGGTGGTGAGAGGGTTGAAAGTGAGGGGAGCTAGGAAGGGGTGAGACCTCGACAGTGATGCTGACGGACTGGTCCATGTTGACGAGGGCAGCACCGCCGACCTCGGTGTGAGGGAAGCGCTCTTCTTCCTCCTCCTCCTCCGATTCCTCCTCCTCATCTTCATCCTCCCAGTCCACGATGCCCGAGAATGCTTGCCAAGTCGCCGTGATCATTTCCTGCCAAAGGAGGAAATGTGGAAATTGGGAGCTGAGGCATATAAATGTTGCGATTAAATAAACCTGTCGCTTGCGCTCATGAATGATCTCCTTCTCATCTTCCTCCAGCTCTTCCGCACAAGTCCCACTGAACTGCTGCCAGGCTGGGATTGTGTTCGACACCTTCACATTTTTATTAATTAGCCAACAGGCTTATCAAACTAAAGAAGTTTTGGCCACTCTTTTATCGGTTGGTTTTCTAAAATAGTTAATGTTAAAGGTGAAAGGTTAAAAAGCTTATGTGAAAGGTGAAAAAGTTTGACGAAAGATCTTTTACCCCTTTTTTAATTTTTTTATCAAAAAGAGACATGTTTGTAAGAGTTTTGTTAGAGTATCATATGTCATAACATAACGGATTTTAATGATACGACCACGAATCAAACCGTCATATCGAGAATAAAAATTCGTTTTTTTGTTTTGTTTTCTTTTTCATTTCCTGCCGAGTTATTTACTGAGATATCAAAAACCATTTTTTCAGTTTCCAAAAATTTGAAAATTTTATAATTTCGATAGCATTCCATAGAATCTTCAACAAAAACTGCAATTTTTCTCCCACAAGCAGCTCAGCAGCACTCCAGGCTTCCTCCACAGTTTTCTTTCACTGTATTTGCGTATCCCTGCGAAAAAAGCTGATTTGCAGCAATCTTGGAGCGACTTCATTCCTGGACATCTCAACCATGATCAGCCCTGCTCAAGCCTCATCTTGAGATTTTCAGTCAAACCCTGTGTCCTTCTATTGCCAAACAACTCGACTCATCGTCAGAACCATGACCTTTCACAAAAGAAGGTATTCAAAGGCAAAACTTGCGCAGTTTTGGGCACCTCTACTCAGGAACCTGATGTTGGGCAGGCTGGGGCATCTATATATGCAAGAGCTCATTGCTGCAGTTTGGTTAAGCCTTGGCGGATCGACTGGCCATCAAGCATGAGCCTTGTCTGTGAAGCCCAACGCTGGAGTGTCTCCAGGAGACTTTTGGAACCACCGTGGAGTCCGAGGGGAACTCCTTTGTTCCGCCAACTTTGTGACAGGGGTTTTACTCTTGCTCATTACCAAGCGGGGATACTCTTGTATCCCCCAGGCTGAAAAAAGGGGCATTTCGCTCTTTTTGGGTACGATTTTTACTATATTTGTTTTGCTATCATATAACGATTGATTTCAGTTTCCAAAATTATGAAAGTTTTATAATTTCAAAGAAATGTCATTTGCGCCAGATAGGACCCAATTTTTCTGGCTGACACTTAGTTTATCCATCTTTTGTGTCGTTTTAGCGTTTGAGCCCAAAAAATAAACCATTTGTTCGTATGCTCGTATTCTATTTTTGACAGCTCAATTTTCGCTTCCAATTTTCTAACTCATGCTGTGACGCTGAAAATTAGGTTTTCTGAAAAAAAATTTTGCGGAAACATTTTGAATAATTCAAATATTATGCTCCCAGAGCCATTAGAAACCATTTAACTGTCCAACAAATTGAGCGATTCCGGTTAGGTGGACAACCCTGCATGTTTGGTGGTAAAGAAAAATGCAACCCTGTATTGGGCTAACGGTGAGTGGAGCAAAGAGTAAAATGGTGAAAAAATGACCAACCACTCGTACGTCCTCCTCGGGATCAGGCGTCCTGGCCTTCTTTTTCTTCTTCTTCTCCTGTGGCGGCGGTGCTAGGGAATCCACGGATGCTGAGAGTCGCGCGGGCGGCGGCGTTGGCTCCGGCGTCACCCTCACTTGCACCTCACGACGACGCACCGCCTTGGACAAGGCACGCGCAAAGGCGTTGGCTGGAGGTGCTGGCGAAGCTGTTCCCGACCTGTCACCCTCCAGCACACCCTCCTCTGCCGCCTTCGTCTGTATCCCAGCAGCTCTCTTCTTCCACTCCTCCATGGACCTGGGAATGGGCGCACCTGGAGTATCTCCTGCTCCATCTGGCGGCGGCGGCGCTTCTCCCGGTCGATGCGGCTGTCAAGAGTGGCGGAGTCGGCGCTCTGGCGGACGACGCGAGCCGCGGCTTGCGCGGCCAGCTGGCTGCTCTCCTCGCCTCCCTTCTCTGCAGTCATCCCACACTCTCACAACCCCGTCTGCCCACACCTACCATTCATCACCTAGCCCTCCCCCCGTTGCCCCCTTCTCCTCAGCTCCCACCTAGCCCCGCGTCTGTGCTCCAATTTCACGGGGCTGGGATCAGAAAGCTTGGGGTGTTGGGGCGGAAAGAGGCTGGGAGGACAGGCTTTGCAGCTGGGAAGAGGCGCGGCGGGAGTGGAAAAAAGCAGAGTGCGCAGGCTTAGGCTGACAAAGTTGGGGGAACATTTGTTTGAGCTGGAGGAGTCCCTTGGGGTTGCCCTGTCCCTGCCCCGAGGCCTCCTTCAAGGCCCCTGCGGATGGGCTCGGCAAATAATTGGCGGCCCTGTTAGTGTGGAGTACGAGCGCATCTCAGACTCAAGGGCCACGGGGCTTCAGGGCAAGGTGTCAGAGAGAGCATCCTTAGCGCCTATCCCTCACCCTTCCTTACCCTGCCCTTGCCACATTACCAACCTTCCCCTCCCTCAGCTATCCGGGGGAGGGGCGGGCGCCCTATATTCCCTGGCAGGCACCTCAGCTGCTGCGCAATATTACCCACCCTCCTCTGCTCCGCTCACCTCCAAGCTCTCTGCAAGCTTTTCCACCTCCAAAAAACAAAAACAGGTGGAGCCTTCTAGCTGAGCCCTCCTCTAGGGAATTGTGAAGCCCCCTAAACATTCGCCGCCGCACAGCCCCCATACATCACCTCTCCCAAGCCTCCTTCGCCTCCAGATAGTTTGCCCACTGGAGTGAGGGAAGGGCCCTGAGGTTCCGTAGGCCAGCCAATGAGCTCGGAAACCAGATGCGCAGCCCCCCTAGCAAGGAAATAAACAAAAAAGAATAATACGAACTGAGGCTGGCCTGCTGTTGCTTGACAGCCTCCGGGAGTTTCTTCAGCTGGACAGGCCCCGTCTCTTTCAGCTTGTAGACGGCATGAACACTCTCCATCAAACTCTTCTCGGGCGAATTTTCTTTCGAGCTCACGGGCGACACCTGCGGCGAGCTCCTTCTCCAGCCACCTTCGCTCTTCTTTTCCGCCGTGCTATTGGCCACCACAGTTGGCGTCTTGGCCCTGGTCTGGGTGGGTTCCGGCGGTGGCGGCGTTTGTTTCTTTGGCGATGCGTCCTTGGATGGTGGGGCCGGGGAAACAGATTTGGCGATTGTCGTCCTCACTTTCGTCGTCGGTGTCGGAGATTTGGAGGCCCGCTTTGCCGTCGTTTTGACGGCTGCTTTTTCTTCCTTGGGCGGGGTCTTCTGCTTTGCAGGCAGTAGCTTCTCTTCTTTCGGCGGTGTTTTCTGGCGAAGAGAGGTGGGAGGGGGAGCGGGATCCTTGGGCGGGCTTTTCTGCTTCTTCTCCGTCTCCTCCTTCTCCTTGGGCTTGAGGCGGAAGAGGGCGGAGCGCATGGAGGAGCGCCCGTCCTTCGGGCTCTTTGGTTTCTCCACCGTCTGCTTCTGCTCCGTCGTTGTGGGTTTGGCCTTGTCGAAGGATGACTGGGGCTTGGCCTCGGCAGCTTTGCCGGTCTTCGCCTGCTCCGCAGCCTTGCGTCCCGAGAGGAACGGCAGGCGGAAACTGTTCGTCTTCGCCTTCGCCTGCTCGCCCACTGGAGAAGCTGTCTTGGATTTCCCCCTTTCATTGACGGCCTTTTTGTCGTTGCTGGGAGCGGGGGACTTGGACTTTTCTTTGGCTTCTTTTGTGGGGGCCGTTGCCTTGGGTGCAAAGGCGTTGGGAGGGGCAGGGGAGCTGGACTTCTCCTTGCCAGAGGGGGCTGGGCTGGCCGCCTTCAGTGTCGTCTTTGGCGCTGGGGATTTCTCAGAAGACGTTTCCTTTGCTTTGCCAGAATCGGTGCTGGGCTGAGCAGAGGCGTTGAGTGTAGGCTTGGCCTCTGGAGTGTGGTTTGGAGAGGGGGCTTGTGGGGCTTTGGCGGCGTCCACTTTGGCGATGGCTGCAGCGATGGAGCTGCGGGCGGCCGCGTTCTTCTCCGCCACCGTCTTCAGTACCACCGCTTTCTCCGCCGCCTCTGGAATCATCGTCGGCAGCATGGCATGCTCCTTCTTCTTCTCATCCCCCTTCTGCTCTTCCACCGCCGTCGGTTCCTCTGCCTTGCCATCTGTCGTGGCAGAGCGTCGAGCCCTCGCCTCTTCCGTCAACGCCTGAAGGAGAAAGGACATCAGCTGGACATGAACTTGGCAAAAAGGAAGCTGGCCTTGAGTCGAGCCAAAGTGTCAGAGTCTTTGGCCTCGTCCTTGGGTAAAATCTTAAATGGAGCAGATGGCGTCGGCCCTTCATCCGCCTCCACTCGAACATGGGCAAGTGAACCCGCCTGTCCATCCTCAAATGCCAGATGACTGTAAAGAGAGGAATTTTGGCAAGGAGTGATAATAGTAACGGTAGGAGGAGAGGCTCCGTTGCGGATGGCATCGTACTTGCGGTCCAACTCTGGCACCGGTGAATGGGTCACGTAGCGATCGTAGAGGCGTGCAAATACTGCGTCAGTGGTCTGTGGGATGCCCAGACCTTCAGTGCCATACTTTCTCACCAGAAAGGGATGAAAAGGGGAAAAATAGGGGACCTGAATTAGTCTTCTCGGCGTTGGCGTTAATCTGCTCCAGCTCAGGCTCATTGTGCTCTTCTTTGTTCTGCAAATTCTTCCTTGCTTAGTCGGCGCTATGGCTTGTTTCTTACGAAGCAAAAGCCTGGGGCTGAAGCAAGCAGTTGTAGACTGCTTCTTTATTCCATGCAGCAAGAGGAGAAACACAGGAGGCAGAGACGGAACACCGGGTGCATGGCTAGCCAGATGTGATGAAAGCCAGGCAAGCAGGAAAGAAGGGAGGGAGGAAAGCTACTTTTGGACACCCATCTATTGGAGTTGTACAAAAAGAAGGGCAAGGGTAGGTAGGCTGCAAGCCCAGCAGATAAACAGAAGGGGAAAGCAGGGCAGATTGCCTCAGAGTTTTGGTCCAGTTTAGAATGGAGGCAGAGGGGAGTAGTGTGTGGAGGGGGTGGGGGTGAGGTGATGAGGGGGTAGGATGAGGGGGACTAAGTTCTAATGACGGTGACTTGAGCATTGAAGGTGACCCGTTTGCGCGCGGCATCGGCGTTCTCGTCGGCAGAGTTGCGTCGTGAGGAGCGCTCGGAGCCGTGCAGGCGTGTTGTGTAGCTGGAATGGAATGGGCAGCCTTTTCACAGCCCTGCTGAAGCCAAGCGAATGGGATGGGGCACCTGTAGGTGAGCGGAGCGGTGTAGCCGTTGCTGTAGCTGGTGCTGGAGGGTGTGTAGGAGGGAGAGTATTTGGCGAGGGAGGAGTAGGAGCCGGTGCTGGACCCTCCGCCGCCCCCGCCACTCCCATACCGACTCCCCGTCGACTGATACTTCAGCGAACTGTCGCGCCAGGAGCCGCCCACCCTGCTCATATATCTCTCTGTCATAGGCTGTGTTCAGTGAATGAATGGTGGATGGAGAACGAAGGAAGGCCGGATGAATAGGAAGAGCTGCTGCGAATGGGTCGGTCGTAGGATCGAGTGGCGGAGTAGGAGGAGGAGGAGCCGGTGGGGAGGTCCGGCACGCGACTAGTGGAGGAGTAGGCCAGACGGTCGCTGGAGGAGTATCGATTGCGATAGCTGCTACTGCTGCTGCTGCAATCCTCCTTTAGTCATTCTAGGGAGTCTTGGTTAGAGGCAGGGTGGTGGTAGGAGGAGGGTGGCGATAGGACCTGGGCGCAGGGTCGTGATAGGAGGATGAGAGACGTTGGCTGCCATAGCGTCCGCTAAGGCTCGCACTGCTGCCGTACTGACTCCCACTGCAACCTAGCCAGTCACCCAGAAAATAGGGCGACCTAAAAAGGAAGACCTATAAGAAGGTCGATTAAGGTCGTAGGCAGAGGAGGAGGCTGGCCGGGCGGCGCCTAGTCCACCGCTGCGCCAGCTCCCAGAGCCCTGCAGCATCCCCAAACTCTCAATGTTTTCTAGGCCCCACTCTCCCTGCCCTCCCCTGCTCCCTCAGCGAGGGGCGACAGAGAAAGAATGCGCGCGCCAGCAGCTGACAGACTCGCCTGTGCTTTCAGCAAACAGCCAGGTTAGCCCGTGCACCGGCGCCGCTGAGAGTAGCGGGAGGGAGGAGGAAGAAAGAGGAGGGCACTGAGGATAGGTAGGAGGAGGAGGAGAGGTCCATGCGCCCCACGCTCGCCGCCCGTCGCCCCATCTCCGCCGCCTCCGCATTGCCCTGCAATGGAGCCAGCCACCAGTTACTCACCTCTTCAGGTCGCATGGGACACCCAAGCCGTCCCCCACCAGCCTCAGCAGCCCCCTTCCGCCCAAACAATGGCGCTGAAAGCCAGCCAGGAGGGAGGGAGAGAGAAGTCCTTTTCACCCGGCTTAGCGCCTGTGGGAAGTGGGCCCGAGGGGCGCTGACACCCCGCGACAGAAGGGAGGCAGGGACTTTAAGCCACCGGCTTTACACCCGTCTCGATCCATCTTCCACTTCTTCATACCCACCTAGCGCAACCCTCCTCTCCCCACCAGACCTACCCCCCAATCCCTCTCAAGCCTGTCCCAGCCTGCGCCAAAGACACTTCCCAGATGCCCACACCATAAATCAGCGCTTTTTCCAACGCTTTCCTAGGGCGGACGGCTAAAGGGGAGAGTGATAAAGAGAGAAGAGCGGCTTACGTAGGACCAGCGACGACTGTAGTGTGCCATGGCTAAGGGGGAGAGGGTGGGAGGAAGGGAGGAAGGGAAGGAGCTTAGGAAGGGGGTATGAGTGAAGCGATTGAAGGAGGTCACTTGGCTGAGGAGGCGGATGAAATGAAGGTGAGAGCTGCGGGGGGTGCAAAAACAGGCTGCCCCCAAAGGTCTGTGCTGGTTGGGGCCTGGGGAGGAGATGGTGGGTACGGGTGGGGTGGAGGTGCTTTGGGGTAGCAAAGTTGAGGGGGGGGGGCTGTAGGGGCCAAGGCGTGCCGCTGGTTGGGGCGGTGGCGGGATGTAAAGTGAGTCAACGAGGGGGACGCTGCCTCCCAGAGGAGGGCCGAAAATGCCATCTCTTCTGCCGTGCGGCAAGCTTTTGCGCGTCATTCGAAGAGGACAAAACAGGCGCTGGATTTCTCAAAGCCTCCCTGCTTTTAGCCCCTACTCACGCAATCATCTAACCTCCGTGAACGAAAAGAGCTAACCTCCATATCAGCCATCAGTCCACAATCGTTACACCAATTGCGGTATTTTCAATCCCGTAAACACTAAAATGCTAAGCAATGTTTTTGCTCCGAAAAAGCTGCTCATTTTGTTTGCTGTTCCGAAGGTTGTTTGATGTGAGGAATGAGGTAAGGAGAAGTGATGTAAGCTTGAAGAAGTAGGAAGAGTGTAAAAAGGTGGTGAGGTGGAGCGGATGTGGTGTTGGTAGGCAGACGTGTTAGCCGTAAACAGCAAACTGATGGATGGCCAGAGCCAGAGCGAGTTAGGATGGACCAGGGCTCCTGTTCCGCGAATTCCACCCCTTCCCCTTCCCTTTTCTCTTCCTAACTTTACTGCTTCCCTCACACTTTCAAGGGGCTATCTCCGCCTTCCCTCTATTTCTCTGTGAGCAAGGCATCGAGTGAAATATTATGTTTTCCCAGCTTTGGCATTTCTTTGAGATGGGGTCGAGCAGCAGTTCTGCCTCAAAAATAAGAGAAGAAATGGAGGCTGGAAACAAGCAATTAGGCGTAAAGCTTCGCCTGCTCTCCCTGTGCCAGGCAACAGAAACAGCACTCCTTGTTTCCTCGCCAGGCAGGGCAATTTGTACGGGAAACAAAATGGCGAGGGAAGGGAAGGCGTTGGATGAGGAGGTGTTGGATGAGGAGAAGGCGGTGGAGGTGGAGGGAAAGTCGGAGAGCGAGGAGGCATTGGCGGCGCCTGATCCAGAGCACCTACACGATCTACTCGAAGCCGATGTTTGCCCTCTCCACTCTCTGTCCACTTCCCTCCCCCTCAGGACACTGGGAGCTAACAGAGAAGCCCCTCTAGAGCCTAAGCTGGCCATGATGAGTATGGGAAGCTTTGGAGGAGTTCCTGGAATGGCTACTTGGCCATCGGCAGCAGGAAATAGGCGCCAAGAAAGTCCTCTTCCCCAAACATCGCAGAGGAAGCCGACCGCCTTCTCCTGCTGCTCTTAGAGCTATGGAGCAGTCTCTCCCGCTCCACTATCAGCAGCACCATCAAAATCCCATCATTGGTTCCATAATTCTCACGAAGGTTTGTAATCGGCCGATTTGCAGATAAAGAAGTAGAAGAAAAATCAACTCCGGCTGCCAAAAGATACTCCTGGCCAATGGTCATGGAAGCCAAGAGATGAGATGCACAATATTTATAGATTTGGGTGAAAGTGATTTCGGGATTTCGAATTTCGTGACTTACATGCGTCCCTAAGTCAGGCAACCTCAAAACAAGAAGAAAAATTGGATCCTGGTGTTTGAGGGTTTGGGCATTGGATACATGAATCAAAATGAAAATGAGGCGTCTTTGAACTCTAAAAGATAAGCTGACTATGTATACGTTTTATAATCTTTTTTACAATTGAAGGGCTCAAATATATATGAGGGATATGGAATATCTCAAATATGTATATCCAAATTATGAGAATGGCTAAATCCGAAGATGTTAGAAAATTAAAGTTTTTCTACAAAAATCAAAATCTCAGGGATGATATCGCCGAAATTTTATGACCTTTTTTGCGTATTGCTAAACACAGCTTAACTAACTAAATCTTTCCCTCAGATCTATTCTAAAGTTTCGCTTCACTCTAATTATGGGTTTTAGCCTCCATTAAGTTCTTACCCATAACCGTCATGGCCAATACCCATCTCTCAAGGCAATTTAAGATTAAATTAAGGATTTAAGAGGCGTTTTATGAGAGGAGTAAGAATCGGGTGAACATGAAATTTTCCCAAATAGGCCAAATCTGGAGGCTGACGGGAAAAAGTGAAAATATTTTTTGGGGCTCACCTTCAATTTCAAATATTTTTATGTTTTCTAGACCAAAATTTCATGAGAAAAACGAAAATGAGTTTTGTGGGCGAAATTAATACAAAAATTTTAAGAAATCGTCTATTTTTGACAAAATTGGCAAAATTGAAGTTTTTTCAAATCGATGAGATTCTTGCTGTTTTCTTCTATTTTTGAGTAGATCAAAGGGTACACTGGTTTTTGTTAGATTCTAAGGATTAGATTGATACCCATAATGCCTATACTTTGACATTAAAAATCTGAGAAATCGGACTTTTCTTGACTGCAAGTACCTAAAACGCAAATTTTGCCAAAATTTTTGACCTCCCTTTACGTTTGGAGCTGTTGTGAGCCCATTTCTGTATTCGCCCAAAATTGGTGGAGTTACATAAAAATGTATGGAGATTCAGATTCTGCAATAAAAAGGGGGGGGTAAAAAGTTCATGTTCATCTCCTTCTGTTGGATTCGTGCTCCTATCAAAAAACGCCTCTTAAACTCATAAGGCAAAACTCATAAGGTGAGGGTAAAACGCTTGTGGGTGATGATTAACGTGAGAAAAACCTTCTTTTCTGTTCAATTGTTTATCTGATGCTACAAAAACATAAACACACAGCAATAACCTTTGAAAAACTTAAGCAATTACTCTCACAATATTTTGGCTGAAATGAAGTGTCCTAGATGCTTCATAACATTAGACAAGGTGTTCTCGGCTGTTGCCAAGATGCGCGGCCTCACCTCAAGACACCACCTAGACGAAAATTCATGGCAAAATTCAACCGATCTCAATGAATAACCATGAATTATACATGTTCAAATTTTTGAAACATCAAGATTTTTGGTTTTTGACCATAAATAGAGCAATACTAAAAATTTCAAATATTTCTCTTACCAGCTTCAAGACATTACTATTTCGGACGTACATTCCACAAATCAGCTAATTTCATTGAAAAACCATAGACTTATGCATGTTCAAATTTTTGAAACATCAAGATTTTGGGTTTTTGACAATAAATCGATAAATAATTAATATTTCAAAAATTTCTTTTGTCAGCTTCAAGATATTACTTTGCCGGAAGTACCTGCAAAAATTCAGCAAATTTCATTGAAAAACCAGTGATTTATGATTTTTCGTATTTTGAAACATCAAAAAATTGAGTTTTGGGCGAAATTCAAAAAATTACGCCAAGCGCCAAAAATGGTCCCGAGGCACCGCCTAGACGGACCTTCATGCAAAAAATCAGCCATTTTCGTTGAAAAACCGAGGAGTACGGGCCTCGGACACACACACATATATATATATATATATATATGCGGAAAGACGGACGCAAAAATGAGGTAACTGGTTAAGCTGGCCTTGGCCGCCCGCCGCTTCGGGCAGGGCGCCAGAGCTCCTCCGGCCTCCGGGCACGGGTGCTACGGCCCCTACGCTTCGCCTAGCATGCTTCGCATGCTAGGCTACGCTCCGGGGCCTCCGCACCCATGCCCTCCGGCCTACGGAGCTCTGACTGCCCTGCCCTCCGCGGCAGGCGGCCTTCGGCCGCGCAAAAAATCAGAGTTCGCGGCACATTTGGCACGCATTCACTTTGGGAAACTGACACCGTCATGATCCTGCAGCCACTGCGCTTATTGCTCTTCCTCTCCCGCCCACGCCACCCTTCACTCTGCCTTCCTTCAGCACGGCCTACCACTGCTCAATTTTCCTTCTCAAGCTCTCACTCTTTCGCCCTTCGAATCGGCATTTGGGCATTTAGTAACACTTTCATTAAGTAACAAGAGTTTTATTTTACCCTGCCATTTAGATCGTGCCTACTGGCATGGGATCCATTTTAACTAGGGTGCATTTAGAAATCAGAGGTTTTGGGGGTGTTACTAAATGCACGGGGGGTAGGGGTGCATTTAGTAATAGGAGAGTTTTGTTGCTAAATGCACCCCTACCCCCCGTGCATTTAGTAACAGAGGGCTTGGTACTAAAAACACCCTACCCCTCCCTTGTTTTTAGAAACACCATGATTTTTCAACATTCTTTTGATTACTTAATGGCAGTGTTTTCAAGGGGAGGATTTAGTAACAACGATTGCTATCATGTGTGCATGGGAGCATTTAGTAATGGTGTTACTAAATGCCCTTTTCCAGCTAGGCTTTGTGCTTTTTAGTAACAGTTACTAAATGCACCCCTCGGAAAAAATCCAAAAGGCATCGCGCAAATAAAGAAGCAGCTAGCCTCATGAATAACAACAGGGCGCAAAGACGTGTGTATGTGCTGTGTGCGATTGTTACTTAATACACCCCTAGGGTACCGTGCATTAAGAAACAGCCATATTTTGTCAATATTCTTTGATTACTAAATGGAAGCCTGATCCACCCTGCCATTAAGTAATCTAAGAGCAGCTGTTACTAAATGCCAGTCTATATGGGGTGCTTTAAGTAACACTTGTCGGGTTGCCCCGGTTGGGGCGCATTTAGACACAGGCAGTTTTTTTCCACCCTTCCATTTAGACCATTACTAAATGCACCCCTCAGAGAGCTGTTACTAAATGGCAGCTTACTAAAAGACCTATTGCCTTCGAATCAGCTAAACTTTTTCACTCATTAACCCCAGCCGCCTCAAAGCTTAAAGAAGAAGAACGAAGCACAAAAGTGACATTCCACAAAGTGGATTTCCTGGACGAAATCAATGACAATACTGTAGAGAAGAGCATGAAGCATCATTCTGAAGCAGAAAAGACAACCTGCCAGCGCTGTGGGAAACAAATATCCTCCAAAAATTATAAGTATGTTATTTAACTTCTATTTTCTTCTTCATTCTTTCGCAATTTCTATTCTTTGCTCACAGGATGCGGAACTTTGAAGACCACGTGATAGCCTGCTTCAAACTTCGGCCGTTTTCCTGCGATGGCTGTGGTTCCCGAAGTACGCAAAAGATAAACGTAGTCCAACACTAGCGAAAGAAACTTCAGTGCTAGTTAGCTTTACGCTTAGCACTACCCAGCAGCCTTTTGGGAAACTCTTTTCAGTGGAGCAACCATCAGCCTACCCCAAACAGCAGAAGATGAGAAAATCATGAAACATGGTTTCGCAGATTGTTTTGGTATCAGTCGCACTCTATGGAAGGGATTGCAATGTTAGGCTGAATATGGAAGCTCATTCCTCAATGAATTATTTTTTGAAAGTGCCCATATCCCGGAAGTGAAGTTTTTGATAAAAACTCGAAAATCTAAACATAACTATGCACAACAAGTAGTTACAGGCGCAAAAATCCCTCAATATAAAGTCACTAACTAACCGAATAGGCGTGATAGCGAGGGGTAAAATCTTTTCGCAGTCGCGGTATTGCACTTCGTCCTAGCGGCAATAATCCATCCTATAGTTACATCCATATCAATATCTTTGCTGGCGGATTTAGTATATTCATTCGCAAAACATCAGTAAAAGAGGAAATGAATAGTGATTATTTGGCAAAGGCCAATTTAGTATTTCCATGTTTTTCTTTTTGTTGTTCCATAACAAATCGAAATTTAAAATTCAGCATTTTACATTTTATAAATTTTCTGTTAATTTATGAAGCATGGAAAATTTACAAGATCCCAAATGATCCAATAACAAAATTCTATTTTAGACTATAAATTAAATGGTCTAAATTAAAAGGAAGTCTAGCCTTTTCTTCGCGTATGGTGGGTAGGTAGGAAGGCGAGGTTCGGTAGGAGGCGGTGGAGTCTCGAAAGCGCACCATCCTCCACTTCCCTCGTCCTATCCCCACCTCCTCCAGTCGCTACAGTCCTTTCTCAGTGCAGTCAAAGTCTAGAGCTGGGCTATGAGCGGACAGAGCTGAAAGCTCCATCTCATCTACTCCAGCTCCAGCACAAAGCGCCGACTATTCTACTTCAGCCTGCCGCAGAAGATGCGGATTGTTTACCCCTTAAGAGACAAATATTTTCCTCTTATCTCCACTCAATTACCCTCCTCTACTAGACTCATCGTTGTTGCTAAATAAGCACAGACCGTAAAACTTTGCAAAGAAGGCGCCGAGGGCATCTCAAAACCGCGGAAACCTGAGAACACTTTTGTGGCCAAAAAATGAAAGTAAGGTCAAGTGAAAGAGATGGTAAGGAATGTGGGCCAATTGGTCAGAGTGGGTTTGAGCGAGGGAGGACTGCGGCTGGAATTGGGCCTCTTTCCCGGCTGACAGCTGTTTCTCCACACCCCGCCTGAGGAGCCAAAGAGGCTGGATGGGGGGGGGATACAAGTTTCGCTCAAAGGACTCTGGAACCCTGGAGCCGGAAAAAGCGCCTGCCTCAGTGCAGCGCCCACCAGCTCACACTGCACAAACAATCCTCCCATCCGCGCCCTTGAGGTTTGGAGAGTTCGTTTGGGGGATGGGGTCGGGCTGCCCTCCTCCCCCCCCCCCCTGAAGCTCGCTTCCATCTTTTTTGCCGCAGCTTCATCCTCCTACTCCACTTGCTGGGATTTTACACACACCCTCAGGGGGGAGAGTCCCCATTCGCATCCTTTGCAGCGCTGTCGCCTCGCCTCCAGCCACACGCACTCTCACAGCCCCTCTCCCATACGTCTTCCGGCCCCCCATTTCTCCACCCACCCCTCAGCCCCCGTCTTTAGTTCAGCGGATTTTTTGCGGAGCTCTGGCTAAGTCTGTGCCGCGCTAAAAACGCGTCAAGTTGCCCTCAGGGCGCTTGTGTTTTCCGAGCTCAACGCCGCCGCACAAATGTATCCCAGGCGCCCAAAGGAACAGAGTAGATAAACTTCGCCCTTGCTAATCCGTTGTACAGAGTTCCAAAGGAGCTAATGCTGGACAAGGCAGAATTGTATATGCTAGGGATGCAAAAAGACTTGAAGACTGTCACTGCTCGCTTCACAGCTGGCTGTAATCTGGCGGAGGGTCGTCTGTCAATTGTCCCCACTCATATTCTAGGAGAGGGAGAAAGAAGGGAAAGGAAGGACCGTTGCATCTGTAGACGAGATCGGACCAGATGATCATCTCCTGGGAGAAGCAGAAGACGCCCAGGCGCCCGCCTTTCAGCGTGGAGTCCCGGATGTTGCCCGAGTCTGCTATCTGTCGTGGCCCTACGGAATCAACGCTCTCCAGGCCAGCAGCTGACGACAGTTGTGAAAGGGGAGTGAAAAATGGGGAACCCTCGAAGAACTTGACGCGTATGAGGCCGAGGTGAGGGCGGTGAATGAGCTCCCAGCGGTACGCCACCGCCTCCCGCCAGCCCACATTCCGAGGGTCCACCCACAACAGTTTCACCTGCACCAACCCTCACTCACCCAGCCTGGCCTCCTCTCCCAAGGATTGAGGTGCAACCTGTCCATCGGTAGTGCCGGTGTGCCAGAGAGCGTTGCGGAGAGTGGAGCCGGGGCCGGAGGTTGAGTTGACGAGCTTGAGTTGGATGCCAGGCTCGGCTTTGGCGCTGTATTGAGAGAGTAGGTGATAGAGAGAGGAGTTGGAAGGAAGGAAGGAGGGGTGGGGAAGGTTGAACCGGAAGGGGGAAGCCTGCCAGTAGGTCTGCTCAGTCTTCTTCCACATCACTACATAGAACTGGCGGTTGTTTTGGAAGCTGAACACAAAGCCTGCGTAGTCATCGTCAATCTTGGAGTTCACGTAGAATGTCCCTACAGCATGGCATAGCTTGAGCAAGTTCATGAATATGATAGGTAATGAAACCAGAGAAATCCACTCCTCGGAACTCATCGAAGCCGATGGCAAGTCCAGGGTCGCTGTTCATGGTTTGAACTATTTCCGCGCCCTTGGATAGAAATTAGCTTTCGTAGACGCTTGAACTGGAGGGAGTGAATGGTGGAACCTCATTGTAGATGACCCAGACGGGGTCGATCTGTGCGGCGCCGAAAGGATCCAGGACGATGGTCTGGTACTGGCGGAAGTCGGTGGAGAGGATCTCGGGGTTCTCGGGGCAGACGTCAAACTCGTTGAGTACGCCGTCGTTGTCGGCGTCGTTCTCGCAGACGTCGCCGACGGCGTTGCCGTCCAGGTCGGCCTGGTCAGGGTTGTAGACGAAGGGGCAGTTGTCGTGAGGGTTGAGGATGTCGTCGTTGTCCATGTCGGGGTCGCAGATGTCGCCGATGCCGTCCTTGTCGAGGTCCGACTGGTCAGGGTTCGGTCTGTCGGGGCAGTTGTCCAGGTTGTCCTGCTTCCCGTCCCCGTCTCTGTCCAGGTTGTTGTCGCACTCGTCGCCGACGCCGTCGGCATCGGAGTCGTTCTGGGAAGGATTTCGGATGAGGGGGCAGTTGTCGCAGGCGTCGCCGACGCCGTCTCCGTCGGAGTCCTTCTGGTCCGTGTTCACATCGAAGACACAGTTGTCCTGGGGGTTGAGGATGCCGTCGTTGTCGATGTCCGGGTCACAGGCGTCGCCCAACTCATCACCGTCCGTGTTCTTCTGGTTCGGATTGAACGTTCCTGCACCTTCAATCCACCCTCTATTTCATTTCACCAGCTACCACTGCTTTCCTTCAATTTCAATAGTATTGACATTAGCTTATCGATTTATCAAAAATGCTGCTAAAACTTCATTTTATTTTTTACCATTGTACAAGAGGGTAGAGATTTGAACATTATTTTTTACTTTTATCTAAAAGTTGGTAGAGGGAATTGTAAGAAACAGTTATCGCAGACGTTTCCGACGAGATCGGGCCTGGCGCCTTCCTGATCGGTGTCGGCCTGGTCAGGGTTGGGAATGAGAGGGCAGTTGTCGCCCTCCTTGATGCCGTCGTTGTCCTTGTCCTCGTCGCAGGCGTCGCCCATGCCGTCCTGGTCCGCGTCCTCCTGGCCGGAGTTGGGGACGAGGGGGCAGTTGTCCGCGAAGCAGGTGGGGTCGTCGCAGTTGATCTTCTGGTCCGGCCACCCGTCGATGTCCGTGTCCGTCCCGCACACCAGACCGTTCCCTGCCCACCCCACCTATAGTAGAGGGAGGGTTGTTATTGGTGGCTGAGTGGATGGGTAAAGGTAACCTTGCACTGGCAGACAAAGCCTCGGATGCCAGGGCGTTGGACGCAGTTGGCGTTGCCGTCGCAGATGACACCGTCCGGACACACCGTCCGGTCCTCCGGCACACACTGCTCACCCGACTTCACGTAACCGCTGTAGCAGCCTTCGCACCGGTAAGAGCCCTCCAATCCGTCCAACCAACGCCTCTTAGACTAGCCAAAGGAGTTGACGAAGAAGAAGTGACCACAAGGTTGACGCAGTGGACATTGTTTCCGCAACCGCCGTTCCGGACGTCGCACTCGTTGATGTCCCGGCACTCCTGTCGGTTGGCCTGTGCGAAGTGCATGCCCACGCCTGCCACGTTCCATTATCCTTCACCACTTTCACTTTGACCCAAAAAGGCCCTAAGGGAACCTTCAAGGCGGCGACCCTCAAAGCCGCGAGGGCAGGGCCCGCAGGCAAAGCCCGGCGCATAGTTGTGGCACTCCACGCCTTGGTAACAGGGCGATGCTTCGCACTGCAGCCCTAAGCCTTGAGAACAGCCTCCTGTAGTAAGGGCAGTGATACCTCGTTGACATCCTCGCAGTGGGTGCCGTTGCCACGGAATCCAAGGGGGCACTGTCCGCACTGATAGTATGGCGGGGCGGAAATCTGGGGATGACGAGTGATAATAAGAGCAGAAGGGTTGAGAATGAGGCAACGTCGGTGCAGGCGACGCCCGGATAGCAAGGCTTTCGAAGGCAGTAGCTGCGGCGCGTCTCGCAACGCAGCCCGTCCCCTTCCATCCCGCTAGGACAGGACCCACACTGATAGCCACCCGACGAGCCCTGCACCAGACTCCTCTTCCACTCTTCTCAACCTCAAAGGGACAGGGAACTACGGGGTAGTCCAGGCATTGGACACCCGGGTAGCAGGGATTCGGCTCGCAGGGCCGCTGCAGCCGATCGCAGCGGATGCCGTTCCCTGTGTAGCCCTGTGGGCAGGCTCCGCACCTGGTGGGGGGAAGAAAGGTCCACTCAGGCCAAGGAGAGGAGGAAGGAACCGATAGCCGCCCTCCACATCCTGGCAGTGGACGCCGGGGAAGCAGGGGTTGTCGTTGCAGGTGGGGTGAGGGTCGCAGCGGATGCCGTCGCCGAGGAAGCCTGGGGGGCAGGCGCCGCAGATGAAGTCCTCCCCGTTGTCTGCGCAGATGACGCCCGGGTAGCAGGGCTGACTGTCGCAGGGGTGCACCCGGCGCTGAGCCCGACACCCTTCACAGGACTCCAGTGTTCGACGAAGGCTCACCAGCTCTTGTGCCTGCAAACCGTTGACTTTGAGTTAGCTAAGAGGGAAGCTGAAAAGCTAATCAGCCAAACCTGAGATTGCAGCTGACCACGGAAGTCGTTGTTCATGCTCAACAGCTGGTTCTGCGTCTGCTTCAGCTCTTGCAGTAGGCTCAGGATTTGATGGTGGTCTCCTGTGCATCTTAGCTTTCAAAGTAAATCAAAGTCTTCAGAGTTGGAAACCGTTGCGATCATAGGTAGAGGTGGGAGCGGATTCCAAATAGCGTCCATATCCATCTGCCATGCTCATCAACTCCAGGCAATTGCCTGCATTCACCATTGCGCAAACATGGTCAGAATTCGTGCGATTGAACCAGTCAGTGCTTTTTTGGCATCTTCCACCTCCACCAAGTTGACTTCCATACGCGGGTTCCACATCTGAGGCAACGTCCCAGGTTGGTTTCAGGGTAGAGAAAAAAGAGGAAAAAGGCGAACCAAAGAGACAGATTTGCCCATAAGCTGAAGCAGGTCATATGGCAGAGCTGCTAGAGTTTCCTGCTCATAGGCGCAGTCTAAGTAGGTGTAGAGTCGGGTGAGATTGTGCCTAGAAATGTGAGAAATGGAATGGAAACATGCGCAGATGCAGGTGAACTTGGGAAAGAGGGTGAAAGCGATGAGGACGGAGTGAGCAGTGCCGCTCTCCTCTCCGTCCCAGCCCGCAATGGGTAGACTCACCAAACTCTCGTTTCCCGCCTCGCTTCCGTTCAGCCGCAGGTTTGCCTCCACTGCATCAGAGGGAATAGGTGTTTCTGTGGAGGGAATGAGAGAGAAGGAGGAGACCGGAGGAGGTATGAAAGTTGAAGCGAAGAGAGAATTGGAGGCCGGGAGAGGCGAGCGGAGTGGCGGCAAGAATGTCGGAGTACATCCGCTGCTTTCCGCCCCAATCTGGGATAGGAGCTGATGAAGGAAGGAAGGGACTGAGGGCCGGGGAGCGGAGAGGTGCTACCGAGACGGCGGACGAGAAGGGAGACGGAATGGGACTCATGCAGCTGCTCCATGAATGAGAGCTGGGAGGAATGGGCAGAAGGAAGAGTGAGCAGGGCAGGGAGGAGGGCCAGAAGAAGCCCAGCCATCCTGTAGCAGTGGCTATTAGTAGTCGCTGGGGGTAAACTGCTGGGGGCAAAAGCGTGGCAGGGAGGAAGGACAGAAGCTGGGGAGGCGAAAGATGAGAAGGCTGCGGGGCGGAAAGATTAGAAGGCTGTTGGGGCGGAGGAGTGGCTTCCTAATCTGCAAACAGCTGCTCATCTGAACCACTGCCTCTACTACTTGACCATTCTTGAAGCCAAACTGGTGGCCCATGTCTGAAAGAGCGGGAGATGATGAGTGTGGAGGGAGGGAGAAGGAGGGCAGAAGGAGGGAGGGGCAGTAAATCAGCTGCGGCTAGGGCGGTTGGAATGAGGGTGGAAGGTGAGGAGGAGGAGAAGGAGGCAATGGGCGAAGAGGAACAGGCGGTTTGTCGCGAGGCTGTGTGGCAAGTGTAAGCCGCCTGCGTCCCCTTCCAGCTCTCACTCCCTCCCACTCCCACCCCTCCCTCCCTCCTCCCCCCGCCCTGCCCTCCTCTCCCTCCAGTCCTGCCTGTTCCCAGCTAGAAGAACGCCAGTTGAAAGAAGAACTGACAGCTAATGCCTCCACTTTTCTCTTTCCGCATCTCTCATTTTCTTTTTCCATTTTCGATCCAAATTGATTAGCAAGTCAACCAACATCAAATTTTCAAAACATGATCAACGCCCAAGAGAAAAGACATGACATGGTTCTTACCTAAAGTTGAGCCGAGAAGTGGCAAAAATACAACCACGATGTATTCAATTTTTAAGATATTATCGTGCAACTTGAACAAATTTGAAACAAAAAGTAACGAAATTCTTTTCTTTAATTCCTTGACCTGCACTTTTCTTGTGACTGAGCATAGCAGATTGAGCAGATTTAGTTTGATTAACATACATAATTTAAGTTAAAATATGACCTTCAAACAGACAGACAAAGCTGAGAAATCCAACGCATGAACTGGACTGGCAGACGAAGATAATAGAGTGTGAGAAAATTCGGAGACGTGTGGGGAGGGAGGGAGACGACGGACGAAGAGTCAACTGCTGTGGAGTGGGGAGGCGAAGAAGCCATGGCGGACAAGGAAGCCTTTGCTGTGCTCGGCGCCAAGGATAGGCTTCTTTCTCAGCCACCTGAGCTATCTCGTCCTCCTCTCCAGCGCCACCACCTTCAACATCCCCTTCCTCTTCAGCCTCTTCATCTCCTCCAACGGAGCCCCGGATGTCCTCGCATGGCTCCTTTCCATCTCCACCGTCTCTGGACCCCTCCTCATCCTGAAGCAGGGCCGGGCTCAGTTCGCTTCCCGCTCCGACATCCGCCTTCGCCCTCTGCCTACCCGCCCTCTCCGGGCTCGGCCCACTTCGTCTACTCAACGCCGCTGCCACCCTCGTACCCGACACCGCCCTCCTCGCACAGCTCATCTTCCCCGTCGCCGCTTTCCTAGGCAACGTCTGGCGGCTACCTCCCCCCACCACTCACCAACACCCTCACTGCTTCTTCAACACCCACTTCCAGTTATGCCTCAAACTCGCTCAGCTCAACTCCCATCCGCCCCTGCACCACTTCGCCCTCCGACGACCCTTTTACAGTACACAGAAGTCTCTTGCACTGCGCCATCCTTCTCGGCTTCTCCAAGCACTTCTACGCTGCCCAACACTGCTACCACCTTGGCAGGATCACACTCAGTCTCAGTCTCCTCGTCCTCTGCATTGCATCAGACCCTGACCCTTGTCCCTTTTGTCCCTGAACGCCGCCGCCTCCCAGTAGCCGTTGAACAGCCACCTCATCCTCGTCACCCTCCTCTCCCTCACCCTCCACGCCATCCGTCATGGCCCTCATCAACTCTTCTCCCTCGCCGGCTTCGTCGCATGCTCGCACCCGCCACAAACACCTCCTCACCCCAGCAGTCCTGGACCATCCTCTTGGGCGTTCGCTTCTCCTCATCCAGCTCATGGCCTTCTTCCAAGTCTTCCTCGCCGCCTTCCAGGAGCCAAAGGATCGGCGCCTTGTCCCCATGCCCTTCCTCCTCCTCCTCCTTCTTTTCATCCTCCTCCTCCTTTTCATCCTCCTCCTTCTTCTGCTCCTCAGCCTCCCCTTCGCGCCCAGCTACGGGGGCTTCGTTGTTTCATTTTCCTCGTTTGCTTGTTAAAAGAATTGTCCAAAAGGTTCTGATTTATGTGCGATCAATTGGAGTTAGCATTAAAAAAAGAGAACAGTCATGTTTTGGTTCGTAATTGTCACAGGCTTAACCCAAATCATGTCAATCTGTTGCGTAGTTATCGTTACAGACCCCCTACTGAGCTAAGACGCCAGCGATGCAAAGGAGATAAGGATCTTGTGTGCGATAGGATAAAACAGTTTGCGTTACCCCCCGCTGTGCGGCGCTGCCTATAAAAGGGGCTCAGATGGTCAGTCAGAACTCAGAAAAGAAAAAAAAAGAAAAGAAGCTCAAGAATCTCCATCGCCGCCAACGACCCTGGCCCCAGCGCGACGGGGCCTTTTGAGATTGGCCGGCGCTGGGGAACATGTGGCGTTGTGTGTCCAGAGCAGCTCAATCTACGCTTCAGTGCCCAAACATCTCCTGCTTTCAGTGATGGGCAATTGTTAGCATTTCTTTTGGGGCTTTGTCTATGTTAGGTCTAGGGGGGAGATTAGTATAGCGCTACATTTGATGCACTCATGGCTGCAGGAATTTGCTAATATTCATTCTGGTCTTGTGGGGGATAGGTACCTGGTAGGGGAGGGAGGAATTGGTAGCCACCTAGTAGGGGAGGGAGGATGACTGTACCCACATGCATTCATTACTGGTTGTGGAGGGTGGTTTGGCATCCAATTCATGCTTGATGGTTTCAAATTTTGATTCAGTTTTGACAGTCTATGCCAAGTTTTGAAGTAAATGGGGGACCAGGCCCAAGCCGTATTGTATGGGGATGGGAAGGGCCTCTCAAAATTGTAGCTGCGGCTACTATATGGCAGAGTAGGCGCTAAATGACCGGCACGGAGTCATAGTGGCAGTCCCAGCCACGACCCGGCCCAGGGTTTACGGACACTGGGTGTGCTCTGAGGGAATGGGGACTTTTTGGGGGGCACAGAGCAAAAGCCGAGCCGCCACCCCCAAAATTGGATGGGTTCAAATTACCTAAACCATCAAGCATGAATTGAATGTCATTCTACTTCTCCTGCAATCAGTGATAGAAAATGACTCCATCTTTTGGGGGGCAGTCTTATTGATTGATAGATGACTGGGTAGATTCGCATAACGTTTGCATACCTCTAGGCAAATGTTTCCATCTTCTTGTGAGCATTGTCTTGTTGAGAAATGTTGGGGTAGATGCGCATAGCGTTTTCATACATATGGGCAAAAGACTATCTTTTGGGAGGCATGGTCTAGCTAAGCAAAAATGGGGTAGATTTACATAGTATTGGCGTTTATCAAAGATGTACCCATTTGCTATTACTGGTTGTGGAGGGTGGTTTGGCATCCAATTCATGCTTGATGGTTTCAAATTTTGATTCAGTTTTGACAGTCTTTGCCAAGTTTTGAAGTAAATGGGGGACCAGGCCCAAGCCGTATTGTATGGGGATGGGAAGGGCCTCTCAAAATTGTAGCTGCGGCTACTATATGGCAGAGTAGGCGCTAAATGACCGGCACGGAGTCATAGTGGCAGTCCCAGCCACGACCCGGCCCAGGGTTTACGGACACTGGGTGTGCTCTGAGGGAATGGGGACTTTTTGGGGGGCACAGAGCAAAAGCCGAGCCGCCACCCCCAAAATTGGATGGGTTCAAATTACCTAAACCATCAAGCATGAATTGAATGTCATTCTACTTCTCATGCAATCAGTGATAGAAAATGACTCCATCTTTTGGGGGGCAGTCTTATTGATTGATAGATGACTGGGTATATTCGCATAATGTTTGCATACCTCTAGGCAAATGTTTCCATCTTCTCGTGAGCATTGTCTTGTTGAGAGATGTTGGGGTAGATGTGCATAGCGTTTTCATACATATGGGCAAAAGACTCTATCTTTTGGGAGGCATGGTCTAGCTAAGCAAAAATGGGGTAGATTTACATAGTTTTGGCGTTTATCAAAGATGTACCCATTTGCTATTATTGGTTGTGGAGGGTGGTTTGGCATCCAATTCATGCTTGATGGTTTCAAATTTTGATTCAGTTTTGACAGTCTATGCCAAGTTTTGAAGTAAATGGGGGACCAGGCCCAAGCCGTATTGTATGGGGATGGGAAGGGCCTCTCAAAATTGTAGCTGCGGCTACTATATGGCAGAGTAGGCGCTAAATGACCGGCACGGAGTCATAGTGGCAGTCCCAGCCACGACCCGGCCCAGGGTTTACGGACACTGGGTGTGCTCTGAGGGAATGGGGACTTTTTGGGGGGCACAGAGCAAAAGCCGAGCCGCCACCCCCAAAATTGGATGGGTTCAAATTACCTAAACCATCAAGCATGAATTGAATGTCATTCCTCTTCTCATGCAATCAGTGATAGAAAATGACTCCATCTTTTGGGGGGCAGTCTTATTGATTGATCGATGACTGGGTATATTCGCATAACGTTTGCATACCTCTAGGCAAATGTTTCCATCTTCTCGTGAGCATTGTCTTGTTGAGAGATGTTGGGGTAGATGTGCATAGCGTTTTCATACATATGGGCAAAAGACTCTATCTTTTGGGAGGCATGGTCTAGCTAAGCAAAAATGGGGTAAATTTACATAGTTTTGGCGTTTATCAAAGATGTACCCATTTGCTAATACTGGTTGTGGAGGGTGGTTTGGCATCCAATTCTTGCTTGATGGTTTCAAGTCGGCCATCAAGTCTCTGTCTTAAACATAGTCGGCAGCTGACAGTAAATCAGCTGCCGACTTTTGTTAGACAATTTTTCTTTGTCTTAGACATAGTCTGCAGCTGACAGTAAATCAGCTGCCGACTTTTGTTGTTGGGCATTTTTCTTTGTCTCAAACATAGTCGGCAGCAGACAGTAAATCAGCTGCCGACTTTTGTTGTTGGGCATTTTTCTTTGTCTTAAACATAGTCGGCAGCTGACAGTAAATCAGCTGCTGACTTTTGTTAGACAATTTTTATTTGTCTCAAACATAGTTGGCAGCTGACAGTAAATCAGCTGCCGACTTTTGTTGTTGGGCATTTTTCTTTGTCTTAAACATAGTCGGCAGCTGACAGTAAATCAGCTGCCGACTTTTGTTGTTGGGCATTTTTCTTTGTCTTAAACATAGTCGGCAGCTGACAGTAAATCAGCTGCCGACTTTTGATGTTGGGCATTTTTCTTTGTCTTAAACATAGTCGGCAGCTGACAGTAAATCAGCTGCCGACTTTTGTTGTTGGGCATTTTTCTTTGTCTTAAACATATTCGGCAGCTGACAGTAAATCAGCTGCCGACTTTTGTTGTTGGGCATTTTTCTTTGTCTTAAACATAGTCGGCAGCTGACAGTAAATCAGCTGCCGACTTTTGTTGTTGGGCATTTTTCTTTGTCTTAAACATAGTCGGCAGCTGACAGTAAATCAGCTGCCGACTTTTGTTGTTGGGCATTTTTCTTTGTCTTAAACATAGTCGGCAGCTGACAGTAAATCAGCTGCCGACTTTTGTTAGACAATTTTTATTTGTCTCAAACATAGTTGGCAGCTGATAGTAAATCAGCTGCCGACTTTTGTTGTTGGGCATTTTTCTTTGTCTTAAACATAGTCGGCAGCTGACAGTAAATCAGCTGCCGACTTTTGTTGTTGGGCATTTTTCTTTGTCTTAAACATAGTCTGGAGCTGACAGTAAATCAGCTGCCGACTTTTGTTGTTGGGCATTTTTCTTTGTCTTAAACATAGTCTGCAGCTGACAGTAAATCAGCTGCCGACTTTTTTTGTTGGGCATTTTTCTTTGTCTTAAACATAGTCGGCAGCTGACAGTAAATCAGCTGCCGACTTTTGTTGTTTGGCATTTTTCTTTGTCTTAAACATAGTCGGCAGCTGACAGTAAATCAGCTGCCGACTTTTGTTGTTGGGCATTTTTCTTTGTCTTAAACATAGTCGGCAGCTGACAGTAAATCAGCTGCCGACTTTTGTTGTTGGGCATTTTTCTTTGTCTTAAACATAGTCGGCAGCTGACAGTAAATCAGCTGCCGACTTTTGTTAGACAATTTTTCTTTGTCTTAAACATAGTTGGCAGCTGACAGTAAATCAGCTGCCGACTTTTGTTGTGGGGCATTTTTCTTGTCTTAAACATAGTTGGCAGCTGACAGTAAATCAGCTGCCGACTTTTGTTGTTGGGCATTCTTCTTTGTCTTAAACATAGTCGGCAGCTGACAGTAAATCAGCTGCCGACTTTTGTTGTTGGGCATTTTTCTTTGTCTTAAACATAGTCTGCAGCTGACAGTAAATCAGCTGCCGACTTTTGTTGTTGGGCATTTTTCTTTGTCTTAAACATAGTCGGCAGCTGACAGTAAATCAGCTGCCGACTTTTGTTGTTGGGCATTTTTCTTTGTCTTAAACATAGTCAGCAGCTGACAGTAAATCAGCTGCCGACTTTTGTTGTTGGGCATTTTTCTTTGTCTTAAACATAGTCAAAATTTCTTTTCAGAATGCGCCATTTTTACCACAAAATACAAAAAAATATCATTAGACAAATTGCACTAAGAACACCAGCCTGGATATGCCCCCCCCTATAGGGGGGGGGCTGTATCCGGATATAGAGAGGGGCATATCCGGATACAGAGGGGGACCATATCCGGATATGACCCCCCCCCCTATAGGAGGGGGGGGGGGGCAAAACATGCCTCAAAAATCGAGTTTTCCACTAGAAAACCATAAATAAAAATTTATTAAATTTATGCGTTATTATCATTTTCGAATCACCAAGGGTCTATTTGTTCTATTTGTGTTTTGATTTGAAGTTGGTATATTTTCCAGAATTTCTGTTTAATCTGGCGCCAAATGGGAGCATAAAAAGGCAGACTGCGCATTTCTACAGCCAGCCCCCGTCTGACCTGCTGACGCAGCCATTCATCCAAGCGCCGTGAAGAGGCAGAAATTGAGGCAGACATACTTTTAGCGTCTGCCTGGAGCTGGTTCATTTGGACGCACCCTGCGTCTCAAGGGAGACGGCTGAGTGTAGCGCGCAGACGGCGAAAAGTTCTCAGGAGGCCCCTGCTAGATGCCGAGCGCATTACTTCGCCTCTCCCCTCCCACCAGCCTGCAAACTGTCAGGTTCTTCACGCCCCTTATTCTCTCCAACGCGCACAAAAACTTTGCCAAATGAACCCTCATTTTTGCTTGCGTCCTCTCTGCCATTTGAGTCCAATTAGCCAGGGCGAAGGGATTTTGTAGAAGGGGAGAGGGAGAAAGCGTAGTATTGCAGAAAGATGGCGAATAAGACGCTAAGGATGGAGAACGTGAACGAGAAGCTGGTGCGGATGGAGTACGCCGTCCGCGGCCCCCTCGTCGTCCGCGCCGTTGAGCTGGAGAAGGAGCTCAAGGCCGGCGCACAGAAGCCGTTCAAGAGTGTCATCAAGGTCTCATTTTCTCTCTCCTTTCTCCCAGTTACTCATCTCAAAACTCTGGCTATAGGCAAACATTGGGGATGCGCACGCGATGGGTCAGAAGCCCATCACGTTCATACGCAAGACGTTGGCTCTCTGCGCCGATCAGGACCTCTTTCAGTCCCCAGACTACCCGCAGGATCTCAAGGTTCCACCGCATTTCTATCCCTTCTTCTAGCAGAGCATTAGTGGGCCACAAGGATCGAGCAAAGGCGCTGAAAGGGGGGATGGGCGGAGGGAGTGTAGGCGCCTACACCATGTCCCAGGGCATCGAGCTCATCCGCCAGCACGTGGCTGAGTACATGGAACGGCGTGACGGCGGCGTCCCCGCCTCCCCCGACAACGTCTTCCTCACTGGCGGCGCCTCCGAAGCCATTCGAGTTCTTCATTCAACCCCTCCACCACCACCTCCCTCCTCCATTAAACCCTTCCCATGCACTCTGGCCTTGCAGAACCTGCTGAAGATGTTCATCAGAGACGGTGGTAAGCCGACGGGGGTGATGATTCCCATCCCGCAGTATCCACTCTACAGCGCCAGCATTGCGGAGTTTGGCATGTCTCAAATCGGCTACTACCTGGACGAGGCCAAAGGCTGGGCCATCACTCTGGACGAGCTGGAGCGGTCCATTGCCGAAGCTAAGGTCCTTCCTCCAATGCATCACTTTGGCTAGGCACGGCTTTGCTGAGTGCAGGCGAAGGGTGAGTGCGAGCCGCGAGTGCTGGTGGTCATCAACCCAGGCAACCCAACGGGGCAGGTGCAGAGCAAGCAGGGCGTCCAGGACATCATCCGCTTCGCTCACAAGCACCGCCTTTTCCTCTTCGCCGACGAGGTCTACCAGGACAATGTCTACGCCTCCGGCTGCCACTTTCACTCTTTCAAAAAGGTCCCTCTGCCTTCCGTAGCATGCTCTGCGAACAGCTGAAGATAGCTCGGCTGACTCCCTGAGCCCCCCCCCCCAAAGGTTTCACCCCCCCCCCCCAAAGAGGTTTCACCCCTCCCCCAAGAGTTTCACCCCTCCCCCAAGAGTTTCACCCCCCCCAAAGGGTATATATTGAAAAAAATTTTATCAGCTTAAATTGCTTCTCTTTACATATCTCGAAATTTAAACTCAAGGAATTTTTTTCTAAACAACTAAATACCTACTTTTTTACTGAGTCTATACCTAGTTAGTCGATACCGTGTTCGTCATGCTACTAGTTAGTCTATACCGCTATATAGGGCGTAGCCAACACAAAAACTAAAAGGCTCGTCCTTTGACTGTGGCAGTACCTACTAGTTAGTCCTTACCGAGTTGAGCACTTTAAAACATCAATGAACTCGGTAAGGACTTACTATGTTTAAGGACTAACTATGTCCCTCGCGAGCCTTTAAAAAAGTCAGGTGGCTACGCCCTATATTGCGGTATAGACTAACTAGTAGCATGACGAACACGGTATAGACTAACTATGGTTTCAAAAAAAGTAGGTATTTAATCATCTACATGAAAATTCCGTGAGTTTAAACTTCGAGATATGTAAAGAGAAGCATTTTAAGCTAATAAAATTTTTTTCAATATATACCCTTTGGGGGGGGGGTGAAACCTTTGGGGGGGGGGGGTGAAACTTTGGGGGGGGGGGGTGAAACCTTTGGGGGGGGCTCCAAGGGTCAGCCGATAGCTCGTCTTCTGCAGACGATGACAGAGCTGGGTGCGCCCTACTCGGAGATGGAGCTGGCCAGCTTCCACAGCTGCAGCAAGGGTTGGCAGGGGGAGTGCGGCATCCGCGGCGGCTACGCGGAAATCATCAACATGGACCCAGCCGCCTTGGCCGTCTTCAAGAAGTCAATCACCGCCAAGCTCTGCTCTACCTCTCTTGGACAGGTCAAGCACTTCCTCCACCTTTTCCAGCCTCTATTTTGGTGATTGAATTGAAGGTGACGATGGACTGCGTGGTGAAGCCGCCGGTGGAGGGGGAGGCATCGTACGAGCAGTACAAGGCAGAGCGGGAGGCAACCCTGGCGAG
>JASANA010011269.1:0-25168 GCA_030248095.1 Ptycholaimellus sp. GST1_10
CCGGGGTGATCTTACGATAGAAATTCCCCTTGCAATTGGGACCTTCCCCTTACGATCTGCCATCGGTTTTCAGACAAAATACCATCCGATTTCAAATTCGGCTTACGATAGACTCAAAATTTCTTAGTTTTTCCGATTTCAATCCCCTTACGATAGAACTGGACTGGATCGTAAGGGAATGCTGAAAAAAGCAGTTCTATCGTAAGAGAACTGTCCGTTTTGGCGAAAACGGAAGCTGTATTGCAAGGGAATTGGACTTTTTGTAGCAGTTGAAAAGAGACGCCCCTTACTGTCTTTTTTCAAACTTTCAAGTAGTTTCAAAGGTTGCAACTGCTCCACAGACTACTTTATGTGTTTTACAACATTGACAAAAGCTGTGCATTTATTTGTCTTCTTTCAAAAGAGCCCAAAAATACTTACATACAATAAGTATTAGACAAATTATGGCAGGAATCTTGACATGATCCAAATTTTTCAGCTGAGCTGCTATATATTTCTCTTACGATCGACTTTGGTGAATGGCTGCAGCGGTGAATTTTGAGAAAAGTTGGTGGAATTACCCTACAACCTAGACCCAATCCTTGAAAAAAAGCTCACTTGGCTCATCTGACTGACAAAAAATGAACCTTCTAAAATTATAAAGTATTCACGGCTGATGCCAAGAGATGCATGGCCTCAACTGAATCAAATACAAGATGTGGAGAAGAAGAAGTTCAGACCATTGGCATTGTCAAAAAATAAAATGAGCAAATTTTGTTAAATTTCGATACTAAGGGCCTGAAAAATTGTGAAAGAACATGGCATTTAACTGTCATAAGGCTATGCGCGCAAAATTTTATTGTCATTATCTATATAACAGGTCAACATTTTATCCTTCCTGATGATTTCGAGGGGTGGTACCGTTTTCCGCCCACCGTTCACCCTCCATATATGCCATTGTTCTCGATCATTTTTTGTTCTGTTCCACCAAAAATGATGATAAAACCCACCAGTTACCGCAATTTTACCGTCTCTGATCGTATCGATGGGAATTACCCCCCCCCCCCCTGTTCCCCCTTAATACGCCCTTTAGGCATGCTCATAACTACGGTGGGCATGTGCATTAATCAGCCGATTGCAAGAGAAAAAATTCAATCGTAAGGGGAACCGAAAACGGAAACTACTGTTTTGTATTTATTGCCAAATCAGAAAAATGACTTGTCTTCTGATCTAAAATGTCCTCTTGCAATAACCCTGATTTCTATTGCAAGAGGAGGTTTGAAAACGGATTCCTCAAATTCGATCGGAAGTTCCTATCTGGCTGAGCCAGATCGTAAGATCACCCGGGCGACGGGGCTGTGATATAATCAGTGCTACGGATACCGCTGTTGACCCAGGCAGTGGAGGCCAGTGAAGAGCATTCCATTTCAGGTACCTGGAAATGGAAGAAAAAAAATGAATCCTACGATCAAAAATTGCATTTAAATGCGCATTTCCATTTCCATTTCAAATGGAATGGAAATGCCTGGAATCTCGGTGACCAAAATTCCATTTCCATTTTCCAGGTTTTCCATTTCCAGGTGCTCAGGTTTCCATTTCTCCCAGACTCCTGTTTTTGATCAAAATTGCACCTTCCACGAAAAGAAAAAAGCACCAAAACGACTTGCAACAGAAGCAAAAAGTCAATTTTGAGACAACTCAGTGGACCTAAGTCCTAAAGCCCGTCAGAATTCAACTTGAGCAAAGCAATTGTCACTGGCATGGTATTGGAAATTTGAAATGGCTGATGGAAACGGAATATTGAACTAGGCAAGGCACCTGGCGGCAAGGCAACAACACTGACTGCACTCCAAGGAGTGCATCCTACGCCAGCTTGCCCTTTCCATTTTGTCCCTTCCCAGCTCCAGCGCTGATGCCGAACGCCTCTTTTCTCGAATGGGACTCCTATTGAATAGCCAGCGCAATCGTCTCAATGTTGCAATGGTGCAGTCTGAGGTCATTTTCGGTGCCAATCAGTGGCTCTTTTTCCCCGACAAGTAGGCTTTCAACGATCTCTGCTTCACCTTTCATGTTATGTCTTGCCTCAGTCGACAAATTGCCCAGCTTTTCCCGGCAAGAAAGCAGCAAAAAAACAAGAAAATTCCATTTCATTTCATTTTTTTTCATTTCATTTCGAAGTAAGGAGCACCTGGAAAATGGAATACATGCAAATGAAATGGATGAAAAAATCGGCCTGGCCGCTGGAATGGAAATGGAAATGAATGGATCGCTCAGAATTCCAGGTGCTCATCACTGGTGGAGGCCGACTTCCTCGGTCTTCGTTAAACTGAATCTGCGCGGGAGGCAGTCATGGCCGCTGAGCCTTCGCTTGCAGTCTTGCAGGCTCTTCTCGCTCCCCTCGCAGCGCATGTCGTCCATCAGGAAGTCAAAGTTGGCCAGACTGCTAGGGTGCAGGGCCCTTCGGTTCTCTGGCCAGGCGTAGAAATTCCAGGCCCCTGGCTTGACCTCCGCCCATCGCTCTGGTCCCAGGTCCTTGGCCCTGAATCGAATCCATTCAGGGCTATATTCCCGGTGTGGGGCCCGACCTCGCCGCGGGCCGACCTCGCCGTGAGGGACCGACCTCGCCGCGGAGTTGCAAGGGAGCTATTTTGGTCTGATCGCGCTGTGGTTGGGAGGTCTAATGGGGCTCCCCAAGGCCTTGGCGAGGCCTGGTGGGGCCTCCCAATGCCTTGGCGAGGTCTGTTGGGGACTTCCAATGCCTTGTCTGGAAATTTTGTTGACAACTTTAAAAAACTGAATACACCATCGTATTCAGAAGAAATTTCTACATCTAGAACAGCCTTTAGATGTCACAAAATCAATCCATATACGTCAGGATTTTAGTTGGCAGCAAGAAAAGTCACTCGCGGCGAGGTCGACCCGGGTCGTCCGCGCCGCGCGGCGAGGTCAACCCCTCCAAAGTCAAAAACGATGCGATTACGCACGATTTTGTTGACAAAAAAATAAAGTATCTACACCATCGGATCCAAAATTTTCTCCTCGTTCTAAATCTGGTCTCAGATCGCGCGCCCGAGCTCTGTGTGAAGAATGGCATCGATTTAAATGAGGTCGCGGCGAGGTCGGACTTTGCCCGAAATTCGCGGCGAGGTCGACCCCGCGGCGCGGACGACCCCCACACCGGGCTGGAATGAAGGATGCTGCTGCCTGGCATAGCCCAGCTGACGACAGGCCACGTTGCCTTCTTTGATGCCGAATCCGTCGTCGAAGACAAAGCCCCACGTCCCATTCAATTCCACCTTCCATCCAAGCTTCATCGGAACGGACAAGAAGGGACTCCTATGAACCAGGAGGAGGCCTTTGCCAGAGGAGCTGGGCTTGCCTTTGGAATCTACCAGGCGAATGTTGCTTTGGGCCGTGGGCTTGACAATTGAAGCGTTTCCGCAGCTCTGACTCCGGTAGCCAATCAAGTAGCGCCGCTTGCATTCGTTCTTCATTGGACAGCAATCAAAGTAAAAGAAGCTACCGATTTGGCGTCCGGAAAAAGTGGAGAGTAGGAGTAGAATGTGTGCGGAAGAAAGGAGGCCTCACCCCCCTTTGCTCGACCTTAACGGGGCAACAAGACTCTACTATGAAGCACACTGCCCAAACAATGACACATTGATCAGCCTGTTCCTCAATGCTCCCGACTGGTTCGTTGAGGAGGAAGTAGGTGTCCTGGCCGAAGGTGAAGCTATTGTCATTTGTCAGATTGCCTAAGAGTCAGTTCCAATCGCAGAATGTGGGACTCCAGGAAAACTAACTTGGAAGAGGCATCGTACTGTTCACCTCATCAATGATACTTCGCAGGAAGGCCACTTTCGAGTCGCAGGCCAACAGGAGGTTCTTCTTGGCCGGACAGACGTGGGAATTGTTCCGAATCACCAGACAGGAGCCGGTATCCTTGATCCCCGACGGGCATCTGGAGCCCAACTATTTGCCCTCTGCCCAGCTAAACTGAACTGAACTACTGGATTCGACTGATGCCGAAAGAGCTGGAGCGGCCAAAAGCCCCTGACAGCTGGAATATGGCGTGATCCGTGGGCTGGCCATTCTTCTGCCTGTCCACTCCTTTCGCTGCCCTCAAGTAAGGCTGGAGGGGAGAACAAAGAGGACGGGTATAGCTGGCTGCAAATGGCCGCAGCATCCTGATCGCTGTGTGGTCCAAGGGGGGCTGAGGGATTGCAAACGCCGTTCCAGGCGCCCTCCACCAGGGCCTCCACACGGCCCCATTGGGAGACGTTAACCACCGCCGGCTGGCCCACCAGCGTCTCGTCCACCAGTCGCAGTTTCTCCGCCAATCCTTCATGCTCATTCATGCTGGTCTACCCTTTGCGAGTAGGATGGTGAATGGGATGCCTGGTTGACGGCCTGTGACTGGGGAGTGGAAGAAGAGGAGTAGTAGGATGGCTGGCAGATGCATGTTTGCTTATTTGAGTGGATCGGAAGAATGGGGATCAGCTGTTGGGGATTCTTCCTGATGAAATGCTTATGCTAAGCCATGTTTTACCATAAATTAGGTTAGCTGAATTACGTTTATGTGTGCTGCATTTGTTTTATGATGAATAGGCATCGGATAGGTGTTTTGCATAGGCGTCTTCGTGAATATATCGAAATAATATTCTGCTAAAGTGCAAAAGTTCTTGCGAGTTCATTCGACTGCAGCAGCAGCATTTTGGACATTCGCATAGAAAATACCTGATGGTGAAAATACTTGAAAATACCCGATCTTCTTAGATTTCTACCATGCCTTGGTATACAAGCTGTTCAACATCAACTTAGTCTTGGGGCATTCTAAGCAAATTAGTCGGCAAACGCAAATCAGTACCTAGCATCTCTAAGTGATCTCTAAGCCAGATCTTTCACAGTCAGGTCAGGTGGTGCAGTAGATGGAGGGCGCCAATACCCCAATTAAATAGTCAATGAAATTTTATCACTTGTGGAATCTGCTGCGTCGTCTGCTTTTTGTTTTTGGAAATGAACCCTCATCCGTGCACAAAACAGAATGCAATTGTCTAAACAGCAGATTCCACAAGTAGTAATTTTATTTTTCTGACTTATCACTCGGGGTATTTTCGATTTTCGGATAAAAGAGACTCATATTTGGCTTGCCGATTGTACCAGATATGTTTACCGATGGTACTACTGGGGGGGGGCACTAAGTCTTCGCCTGTTTTACTTTGCATGGTTTAACCTCATTTGCTACCTATCCATGAAGGCTCATATTTGGCCACAACGTGGTCATATCACCCCCTAATGTTGTTGTACCTGCCTATTAAGAAAAATCAGGTCCAAAGAAATTTATTTTAGAAATTACACTATGTTGAAAAATTTGACTGCGAAAGGTAATAAGGCAATTTACATTAGAGAACATAAAGAAATTTTACATTAACTGCCATAACTCTATCAATAATTAAGATGTTCTATCTAACTCTATCAAATTTAGCACAACAATACTGGATATTAGATCTAAATTCAGACCAATTTACAGCTTGCTATGATCATTCCTTGATGAGTTATAGGCAATTAAAAAAAGGCGAAGACTTAATGCCCTCCCCGGTAGATATGCAAGCTTGATGTTTCAAGAAGAGCATAAAAGCAGTTGTAGGTGTAGCAAAGGTCAATACTAGGAAATTGCGATCAAGTTTTGCAGATAAACAAATATACAAATGTGGCTTTCTGCAGAATCTGGCCTCCTTTGTAAGGAAATGCGCTTGGACCAGGTCTATCTCTACAACGGTGACAGCATAAACTCCCAGCAACTGGCAGCTTCACATGCCAGGCTACGCTCCATGGCCTACACGCCCATGCCCTAAGGCCTTCGGAGCTCTGACTGCCCTGGCTTTCGCGGCAGGCGGCCTGCGGCCGAGGAAAAACCCCGCTGAGAGAACCCTGTGTGGCCATGCCGCACACAAGACCTCAGAGAGTACTCACTAGCCTGCGAATTCGTCACACTGATTGCTTCACACAGATTCGCCAGGACCCAGCTATGGCAGCCCCCGACCCCATCTTCAATGCTCTCAAAGGCTCGCATTTCTTTCTACCATAACCACCGACTATTTATCCAATTTCATTTGCTTCACAGAGCAGAAGCAAGCCCAACAGAAGTCGATCAGGAGGTGTCTAGGTTAGATTGCTTTCCGCTGCCTTCTCCTTGTCCACTGACCTATTCATTGACTGCAGAGCAGTGCCAGGCGACTCTGGCGACTCAGCTGGCTTTGGAAGGTGCTGCAGGTCTTGCTGGAATCGGCCTGGATTGCTAGATTTTCAGAGGAGTGTCGAGCTCTTGAGCAGACGCAATCGATGCTGCTCGCTGAACTCCAGGAAAGGAACAGTCAACTCAACGCACTCCAGGTAGAGTCAAGCCTTTTTCCAGCTGAGTTGAGAAGAAGCAAAATTAATTGATGCAGACGGCACAGCGATATTGCGTGGAGGCAGCAGCCAACCAGGAGCTGATCAAGAACCTCCAGGTTCCTAACCTTCTAGAATCTTCTTGATAGGGAATGAGGGGTCAGGATACGGAAATACTTTACAGGGACAGGCTAGGAAATTCGAAGAGGATATGACCGCTAAGGATGAGAAGATTCAGGAGCTGGAGGTAGATGTTTGTTTCGGCAAGAATTTAATCCAGAAGGAAAATAGAAGACATTGGGATAGGCGGAGAATGCGTCGCTGAAAATTCAACTGGAGCTGGAAAAAGGGAAGCGCACGAACCAGCAGAACCACCAGTTTGTCTGGAAAGGCTTCCACTCCCGATCTGCATAGATACAAGCTTTTCACTTTACATGCGGAGCTTTGTCATGCCTTTTTATGGTTCCATTGTTTTCATTGATTTAATCAGACTCCTTGCAAGTGAATTTTCAGTTTTTAGTGTTTAGATTCATCAAATTTCTACTGGCGTAGATATCTTTGTCGCAGTAATTGCGCAGCCCCAAAGACATCAAAGTAATAGAGACATTGTCGTGCAAATGTGTTTGTATAGGAAGTTGGCCATACAATCAGTAGTCGTCTAGTATGGACAGAAATAAATAAAAATCCACACTTTCAACAAAAATCGAAATCAAGAATAGTGCAACCCATTAGATTGTATTCAAAATGTTATTTGTGCACTAAGCTGCTTCATTGATCGTGCAACTGTTTCAATGGCACAGGATAAATGTAAATGAGAGAAAAATCTCAAACAATGAATTCATTCTAAGCAGGGCGAACATTGAAACACGGAAAGGGTAAAGCTTTGGACTGCCAGCAGTCGCAAACTCTGCTTCTTGTAAAAAATGCCCTAACCATGTCATCTTATAGGAACTCTTTATTCCAGCCTCACACTAAACAGGATAGGCAACGGCAATTTGATTGAGCACGATGAAGAACGATGCAGTGAAAGCATAATAAATAGCACAGTCACAATCTAATTATCTCACACACACGTGTTACCATCAGCTGCTTTTTTCGTTGAACGATATTCATCCTCCTTGGTGGACAGGTAGGCCAACAACGAAATGAATGTCCATTGAAATGGAAGCGGTTGCTATTGCGCACTTCATAATTTCTCTAAAGTGCTAGAGGCTGCGCGGCTGTGTTGTTGAAATTGCGAAGTTTTTCGCAGCCTGAATAAATGAACCTATAGCATAAAATACCCTTCGAAATTAATAAACAAGCAATAAATAAATGCAAGGCCGTTAAAATAAGGATTTTAGGCTGGGAAAGAAGGGGTAGCTGGTCCTTGAACTGGGCGAAATAGCGGCGCTCGTCCTCGATCTGCAGGGAAATGTTGGCGCGTTTAGCAGTCTCACCGGACAGTTGCTCCCTAAATTTAGTTTTTTATTGATTGACGTAAGAAATGCATGGTTTTCGGAACATTTCTACAAAACTCTACTTCGCGAATACGATGCGTCTTCTTATCAAGAAAAATCAATCTGCAGCTAGCGTTCTATAACCATGAAACATCTATCGGCGAATTTCAGTTTGCCTCTGACACAAAAGCCCAAATTGTTTGACACCTTCCAAAATTTCAAGATACAAAGAACAATGCAAATGAATGAGGCAAGAGCCAACCTCTAGGTTGGCAATCTTGGCTTCACGGGCAGCCAGCTGTGCTTTGGAGTGAGTCATGGCGGTCTTAGCCTTAGGGTCTTTGCGATCCATGCTTCAGGCACATCGCAGCAGCTTCACCTATACTTTTGCAAACATCACCTCCTCCTAGCTGGTCTAGAGATGGCTATGGTCCAAGATGCGCTGGACTAGAGAAGAGAAACCAAGCTGCTCCACTTGTTATGCTGCTCATTGAAAAATTGACAGCTAACTCTTCCAGAACAAGAGCAAAGCTTCATGAATTCCCCTTGTTTTCCTTTCCTATCTCGACTTCTTGGAGATCAATTAGCTAAGATTCAGCTGGTTCAAATGCTTTTTATTAAACATCTGGTCCTAGGGGGCAAGTAACCAGAGCTCATTCACATTCAAGTCTAACAGTCGACAACAGATCATAGAACTTTGTTAACGATTGCCATTTTGCCTTCTATGCTCATGCAACATTCTTCTTCAAAGCTAATACCATGAACAAATTGGCAGGCACGTGTTTCAGCTAATCAAATGCTATCTAGGAAACATCTCGCCCCTGGGCAAGCGGCAGAGACAGAAGGTAGCCTCTCCTCAATCTCCTTCCTCGGCAGGCTCTTCCAGCTTTGGCTTTGGCTCGCTGATAGGCTCTGACTGCAATAATCCATTGTGGAGACTACTGGCAGCCGGCAGGTCATGACGTACTTTGACAGAGTTGTCCAGGAGCAGCTTGAGTTGTGCTGCTCGACTGTCGTGCTGCTCCCTGATCTGAAAAGGGTTTCATGATGTTCTCAATTTCATGTGCAGGGAGGGAGCTCCTCTCCTGTCCTCTTTAACCTGTACATGCTACCCTTAATATGGCGTCTGAGTCATCTGCCGGAAGTTGGTGTCTGGGCCTATGCTGATGACCTGAGACTGGCCTCTTCCTCCTCTGCTGCATTGGAAAATGCACTCTCAGTCTTGTCTGCATGGGCATGCGAATGGCAGCTAGCAATAGCTCCAGGCAAATGTACCGCATACAGAATCGGCCCCGGCCCTCTCCCCAGCTACATGGTAGCTGGCACAGTCATTCCGCCTGCTCCAGCAGAAGGAGTCCGAGATCTTGGTGTCCTTCTAACTGCAAGCCTCAGCTACAAGGCTCATACCACGAGCATGATCTCAAAAGCCAACTTCTCCTGCCATTTGCTGAAAAAATGATTGCATGCGTCATCCCTACAGCTGCTCACAAAAGCGTTCACAACCTATGTCCGCCCTCTACTTGAATATGCCTGTCCCGTCTGGTCCCCCAGTACCATAGGGGAATCAGAAAGGATTGAGAGCGTGCAAAGGAAATTCACCAAATATATCCTGCGATGCTGCCGGCTTCCTAACCCCTCAGGCGGATACAGGGCTCGTCTTCAGATCCTCAACCTACACTCACTCCATAGGCGCAGAATAATTGCTGACCTGCTCCTAATTCGCAATTGCTACCGAGTCTACTGTCGGCAAAGCAGTAGCACTGAGGCTCATTCCCCCACCCTCCAAGAATCCTGGCATGGATGTCCCATCTTTTTCCCTCTTCTCCACTCAGGGCTGCGTGGCTCCCACCATTTCGTGGTGGCTGGCGGAGGGGCGGCTGGCCTGCGTGCTCTCTGGCCTGGGCGGGCGGCTGGCTTTTGGCGGCGCCTGGCTGCCAAGGAAGCTGGGGCGGGGCGCGGGCTCTTCCTAGCTGCCGTCAACTCCATTCTAGATGCTGATCAAATCTGATACCTAGCTCTTCCATTCTCTCATCCTCAGAACACCCTTGTTTGCTGTTCTGTTTTCCCCGTTGCTTTACGGAAGATTAAAAAGAAAGAAAGAATTAGATGTGGGCATGGTTGCGGGAGGATGGGACGTCGGCAGCTTCGGAGGCTGGGTGGGACTCGCCCCACTGCCAGTGGCTCTGGGCATCGGCGAGGGTGTAGAAGTGGCTGGGGCACTGGCCTCAGCTGTACGGCGTGTAGTCCAGGTGGTCATGAAGGTGCGTCTAAGAATGCACCACATGAGTCAGCAATGATGGCTGCATCTTGGAGGGCAAACCTGCAGATCGGAGGCAAGGACCTGGGATTGTGAGCAATCGTTGAAGGGACAGGTTACTTTGGGTCCGTCTGAAGGTGGCAGTCTGGCAAAAAGCAAGGCCAACGTTTCCTGCTTACTCGGGGACATCTTGAATTTGAGCAGCTGAGAAAAATGAGCTGCAGCCTCCAATTTGTGCCTATAAAGATGCATACACAACAATTCTATTGTGTGCAAATCCTATTTGGCTTCCAAAATCAAGATCCAGATCAAAAGATCCTTTGGAATCTACCAGCCGAATATTGCTTTGGGCCGTGGGCTTCGAAATCACTGTACTTCCAGACTTCAGACCCCGGTAGCCGATCAGATAGCGCCGCTTCCATCCATTCTTTCTTGGCCCCTACGCTTCGCCGATCCGATAGACTACGGCCTCTACGCTTCGCCTAGCATGCGAGGCTACGTTCCAGGGCCTCTGCACCCATGCCCTACGGCCACCGGAGCTCTGACTGCCCTGCCCTCCGCGGCAGGCGGCTTTCAGCTGCGCAAAAAGCGCTCAAGAGGATCAACGTCTGTCAAAGACCTCCTCCAGCCAGGCTCTGAGGCGACTGGAAAGGCGAGGCCGATCTCTCCGCATCGCGAAAAGTCATTGAGGCTCGAGTTGGCCTATATCATCTTGCCGCTGCCTTCTTGGAGTAAATGATGGGGATGAAAAAGCCGAGAAAAAGCCTCCAAGGCTTTTCTGGCAATCTTGGCCTCACGGTCAGACAGTTGTGCCATGGAAGGAGTCTTGGCGCCGGCTTTCAGCTCCGCCATCTTGGCCTTAGGCTCTTTGTTGGCCCGCTCCAGGCTCTGACAGTCTGCCTTGGACTTTGCTCGCTCCCGGCTCAGGCACATCCTCAGCTGCTCCACCTATACTTTTGCAAACATCGCCTCATCCTGGATGGCCTAGAGATGGCTATGGTCTTAGATGCTCAAGTCTACAGATACTAAGCAGCTCCACTTCCTCATTGAAAAATTGACAGCTATTGCAATTTGTTTCATACTAACTTGTTATTCCTTGGATATTGATTTGCTAAGATTCAACTCGTTCAAATGCTTTTTATGAAACATCTGGTCCTAGCGGGCAAACGGCAGGAAGGCTGAGGCAAGCAACCAGAGCTCATTCACATTCAAGTTTATTAGTGGACAACCGATTGACATTTATGCTACCGATTGTAATTTCGCCTTCTATGTTCATGCATTTGGCAAAATCGGCAGACACGTGATTCAGGTTTTCAAATGCTATCTATGAAACATCTCGCCTTGGTCAAGCGGTAGAGAACAAGTCACTGTGAATGATGAGGGTGTAACCTGGATCTGAGCTTGCAATGCTTGTTGGAGGTTATTTCCAGGTTAGACTTTTTTTCCTCCAGCTTCTCCTCGAGGGCTTGGTTGCGATCCTCAAGGCATCTTCTTGTCGCCGTTGATGGAGTCCCGGTCAGCGCTGCTCAATTGCTTCTCTTCATTCCGGCGCCACCTCCCGACAGCCGAGTACCGCTCAGTCCAGCTGCTTTTGCGCAGACACACAAGGACTCAGGGTTTAAATAAGCATTGTGCCGTTCTGTACTCCATCATGACTCCATTCTGATATATGGTACCATCGGCAGGCCAAAAATGGGTCTCTTTTCTCCAAAATTTGAAATTGCCTCGAGTAAAAAGTCAAGGAAATACAATTTCTACTAGTGGAATCTGCTGCTTGGACAGTTGCATTTTGTTTTTGGCGCGCAGTTCAGTGTCTCTTTCCACGCGCGCCCAAAAACAAAATGCAGATGACACAGCAGATTCCACTAGTAGAAATTGTATTTCCTTGACTTTTTACTCGAGGCAATTTCAAATTTTGGAGAAAAGAGACCCATTTTTGGCCTGCCGATGGTACCATATATTTCTTCCACTTTTAATATAGTACAAAATGTATAAATACAAATTTTATATGGTTGGTTTTTAAATTTTATTGAATAAATAAAAAAATAGTAAAGGAAAAATAAACTTGTTTAAAAAAATATAATGAAGAAAAAAATTCGAAAATAAAAAATTCATTGCATATTTATTGGCAGACTAACATATTTTTGAGAAATTTTCTTGATTTAGACTCAGGGCAATCGATTTTGGGAGAAAAGAGCTTTGCTTTTGACCTGCCGATAGTACCAGTTGTTTTCTCAACTTTAAAAAAACAAATAATAAAAATGAATCCCTGAGTAGGATTTGAACCTACCAGTTTGATCCAGCTGTCCAATCGCTTACACCACTACACCACTGGTGCATATGGTTCCTTCATTTCACTGAAGACTTAAGAATACATAAATAAATAAAGCGCAGGGACCCGGGGAGGGTGGAGGAGTGGGGGAAGAAATGAATACCTACTATCGTCCATTGAATAGATGCGGAGAAGGAGAAGGAGAAGAAGAAGGAGTTCGGACAAATGGATTTTTGCATTTTTCATAATAAAATAAATCGTTTTCAGCAAAAGTCAAAAGATAAACTATAGTCAATTCGATAGCGCTCTTTCCATTGCGAAAAGAATCAGAACCATTGGACGTTTCTATGAAGCACAAAGTCCTTATCAATTTTAAGATCTAGCAATAACCCCCAAAACGTACATCTGGGTCGAAAAGAGGGGCTTTGCGCTGACACTCCGCTTAAGCTCCGTTCGCGCCAGCCCAATTACAGAATTGCTTATGTAGTCGTGACTCAATACCATGATGAAACATGCGGCTGGTGAGTAGTAGAAGGAGGACGTTCTTGGGCTGGTTGACGGCGGCGGTGCGCTGGCGGCGTTCCTTGGCCAGCTCCTACTCCAGGTCGTGGTTCTGCTTGTTCAGCGCCCACTGCTTCTTGTCCCCATCCGCCTCTGCGTCCACCTTCAGTCGCTCCATCTCTGCTCGGACAGCCTGGGCCTACAATCACCATTCACTCACTTAACTCATGTTTCAGGCTAGTAATGACTTCTGTGCTATCCCTTGAGCGCTCAATTTCAAGTCCCCGTTTCGGACTAATTAATGAATTCTTCTACCACCTAGGTTTGGACAGACTTTATCAAAGGCTCTTAGCGAAACAGTGATTTCGGTTGATCGGGAATGCTCTGACAAAGGAACCTGTAGGTTGACGTCGGCTCGAAGTTAGGCCTCCAGGTCCCGTTTCTGCTTCTTCAGCTCCTGCACCACGTCGTTCTTGAAAGTCATCGCGTCATCCACCTTCCGCGCTACACGCTGTTTGATGCGTCGCACCTCCTGGTTGGCATTGAGCCATCGATGGCTTTTAGTGCTTGCAGGGTTTTGTCACTAAATGTTTCTAATTTATTAATTCTATCTTAATTCTCACTTTAAGCAACAGACTAAAAATATGCTATCCTATCCCTTTTCTTTGAATTGCTTAATAAATTCTTCAATCGCTTCCATGCATGGTTTATAAAATCATGAAATCAATTTTTTTATTGCATCGAAGATTAAATTTTCTGATAATGCGCTGCTTTTTCCAAATTGCTAAGCTCTTTCAACTCCGCCTCTGATCAAGGATTAATCAAGGGCATCCATCTGCAGTAGCCAGGCTGTCCATCGCAGAGTATTACTCGATTTTTATTGCATCGCACCGGCAACCTTTCCCAGGCTGCTGTGGGATTCTCAATGCTAGCAGAATGAAGGGTGGAGGCGACCAGGGTTTGGGGGACCGTGGCAAGGCGAATGGTGGAGTAGTTGTCCACTTGGTAACGGCGCCAGCTGCAGGGGTCAGGCTTCACGTACAGCCGACGTCTAGAGCCCTTGTATTCGTAGTCGAATACCATATTACTTGCCATCCGATTTCTCAGCTTTATTTGGCCTTAATAGCAAAAGCAATAGAAGTGAATTCACCCGTTTGGATTAAATATTTGGCTTAAATTATCTAAACAATTTATTGTAATTTATTATTTTTTACCCAAAGTTGTCTTATAGAAAGTAAGTTCAGCGAAATAAAAATAACAGCTTGTCAGTGTTTTCAGCTGGAAGGAAGCAACGGTGGCTGCAAAATAAAGGCATAGCAGCAATACGACCATGCTCAAGAATGCTTCCACTAGCTGAACTGTGCAAGAACTGCAAAATCAGCAAAATGCGCTTTCAAATAAATAGCGAAAATGTTGGGATCATTTCAATTTTAAAAACCTGTTCTTGCGTCCTTCCTGCTAAGCGCAAACTAGCGGTCTTTAAGCTGCGCTTTTATCAATCAGCATTTATGCCGCCACAGCCTCGCCGCTTGATGCACAAAATGAACGAAGAAATATCGGCTGACACCTAGTTTCCCCCCCCCCCAAGGCTAGGTCCCCCCCAAGGCATTTTTTGAAAGTTTCCCCCCCTCATGAAAGTCCCCCCCCATGAAAGTTCCCCCCCCAAGATTTTCACCCATACTTACACACCCTGCGCTAATGCGTCCCCTAGTTGATACGGCAGTCTAAACAGGGAAATTTGTGTCTTGGGAGGGGAAACTAGGCGTCAAAACTCTTGGGGGGGGGGGAACTAGTCGTCGATTTCGACGAGTAAGTTCCCCCCCCCCCCCAAGACTCAATTTCACCTATTTTCACCTAATTTCACCTACAATTCGCCAAAGCCATATCAACTAGGGGACGAGTTAGCGCAGGGTGGGTGTGGTAGGTAAAATCTTGGGGGGGGAACCTTCATGGGGGGGGAAACTTTCATGAGGGGGGAACCTTTCTTGGGGGGGGGGGTCATCGCCATGGGGGGGGAGAAATCCCATGAGGGGGTGAAACTAGGTGTCAGCCGAAATATCGCGGTGCGTTACTGAAATTGGGAATATCCAATTTAGTGCTTTGTCTTAAATTTCTTTACTTTTTTATTTCTCATGCTTAAATTAGCATGCTCGTGCTTAAAACGGGTGTTGAAATTTGGTACTGTGGGGTGATGTATTTGCCCACAAATTTAGAGGTATAACTCAGAATATACTCAACATTTTATTGATGCAATTTGGTTACAAGCACCACCTAAATGTCAACTACGTAATTTTAAAATGCCATTTGAAACGGATTAAAATACGAGCAGTTATTGCGTGAGTCTCCAACCACACAGTATATCCTTTCATGCAAGTTTGTGCCATAAGGGGATGCAATAAAATTTGCGATCTTCCGGCCTCGAGGCACAGGCGCTACGGAGAGAAAAAATATATATGCTGAACAGTAAACCTTCCGATTACAAAATTGATTATGTTATGATGACTAAATACAATGATGAAACTTGCGGCTGGTGAGGAGGACTTTCTTGGGATGGTTGACAGCGGCGTTCGATGCCCAGCCCCTACTCCAGGTCGCGGATCTGATTGTTTAGCCCCACTGCTTCTCCTCCCCCTTCCGCCTCTGCGTCCACCTTCAATCTCCTCGATCTCTGCCCAGGCGGTCTACAGTCACCATTCACTCACTTAATTGATGTTTCAGGCTTATAACGAGTTCAGCGCTATATCACTTGAGTGGTTAATTCAAGGCGCCCATGTCGGATTATTCAATGAATCCTTCTCCCACCAAGATTCAGACAAGCTTAATCAAAGGCTCTTAGCGGAGCAATAATTCAGGTTGGTCCGGACTGCTCTGACATACATACCGTGGGGGTGGTGATTTTTGCGTACACCTAAGAGTTACTTAATGTTTTTGGAGGAAACTGAAGTCGGGTTTTAAAGCTTGGCGTCCTCGGCCAGCTGGGGTCTTTGGGGTCCTCGATGGCTCTTTGGCGCGGCTCCTCCAGTTGTGCATCTACAGCCAGTGAGTAGCACCTGGAAAAATACGGATTCATTTCATTTCCATTGCAAGTAGGGCGAATCTCATTTGGTGGATTGTATTTCCAGGTCATTTTCCAGGTGCTGACCGAAATGAAATAAAATGATAGTTAAATGAAATGAAATGCTACTCCTTTTTGAGATTTTTCTCGGACTTCAGAGCGCACCCGCCATACAGCACGCAAGTCCACGAGCCAGAAGCGCAAGCTGATCGAGGCAAAGGCAAAAAGCACCAAGAAGGCGAAGAAAGAGTCGGGTTCGGACGCCGATGACGAGGTCAGCAGCTCTGGCATCGGTCTCATCCTCGACTACAACTGCCGCGACAGCTCCACCTCCTTCTCCCCTCCCTGGAGGGGGAGGGGGGAGAATGAGGTGGAATTGTCGCGGAAGTTGTAGTCGAGGATGAGACCGATGACAGAGCTGCTGACCTCGTCATCGGCGTCCGAACCCGACTCTTTCTTCGCCTTCTTGCTCCTCTTAGCTCCAGCTATGAACCGAGCTTTGGGTGGGTTCTTGTGGTACTTTGGACTGTGCCAGATACAAGGTATCGAGCGATTGTCCTCAGTAACTTCTTCACTGATATACCTCAGTGATAGAAGGTTGTGACTGGTGACAAGTTCCGCTTCCGTTTTTGGCGAAGGCAGATAAGTGTCATTCCCAGTCACCGTGAGCATTCCGTTGGCCAGTGTAATCCCCATCTCTTCACATAGTCTCCAGGCATAGCCCTTTTTGCAAATAATTGCAAAGTTGGTTGCTGCCTTGTCGACTGGCGTGAGGACGTAGGATCTGTGCAGTGTTTTGGCTCTGCGAATTGACGCTTCCTCATCTGCGACCAATTTTGCGTAGTGTCCCCATTTAGCTTCTTCCGAGCGGAATTTGGTTTTAGCCTTTCCAGCTCGTCAGTCACTTTCTCCCTCAAACGAGGGAGGTTAGCGCGTGGGATGGCACCTTTACGGCCTAGTATTTCACAGGCCGACTCGATGCTTTCCTTGCAGTTCTCCAGACTAATTTCTGGGTCACTGCTTAGGTGAGGGCGATACTTCGTCCCTCTTTCCAGCATCACCCTGATGCAGGGTTCCAGCCAGCTGAAGTTCCCTGTATTTACGTGTCCATTGACTTTAATGAAGTCAGGTTTGGACGCGCATGAGCATTCTCCAGCTATCAGTGATAGCATTTGAGTCCGCTCCAGGTTCTTCAGAAATTTGCTGTAGTTCAGCAGATGACTACCAAGGGGCTGGGGTGGTTTTGTAAAAAATGTCAGAATTGACATATTTACGTCCAACCCCGTTTTAATCCTTTTCAGGATTTTTCCCGGGTGTGCAACTTCAGAGTATTTGTTCGCTTTTTTCTTTTCATTAGCTTTTTTCTCCGTTGGCAGATGTCCAGAGATAAAGCTTGCAACTAGCTGATAAGTACGGAAACCGTACTTATCGCAGTTGGTGAAAAGAAAGTTTGACAAGGCGAGTAGGTGCTCTTTGGTTTTCTTTTTAAGAAAACGCCAGATCTCACCCGTTTCGAATTCATTCGATTGAATGAATTCTGCGGAACTGGCCAGGCTCTGAACGTGATTATGCGATCTTTTGCCGTGACCTCTTTTTGAAGTCTCCCATCTTTTGATAGGATTCTTGAAAGTTACCGTGAACCACGGGCATTTTCTTCGATCGAAAGGATTTGTATCCCTTTGAATCGAACCATAGCCTGGACAGTTCGTATTCAGTCCCCAGGGGTGCACTGAATTTAGAGCTAAGATGTAGTCTTTTTCGACTTCATCCAGCTCCGTTTTTGTCTCACACTGTTTCAAGATCCGCACTTTTGGAAGACAGAGTCTTCCATGTGCAGATTTGAAATGCGCATACAATACATTATTCTGAGCGTTGCTCTGAATATTGTATTGATGCTGTGAGATTCTGTCTTGCAGACTTCGAGATGTCTGCCTGACGTATCTCATGCCACAGCCAGGTTCACTGCATGTCAGGAGGTAGACCACCATCCTGGACTTGCAGTTACCCCCGGTCGGCAGATCTGCCACTATTTGTTTATAGTGGCTCCCCGTCGCAAGGATCGTACCAATCCTCGGTTCCCATAAGCTGCAAACTTTGCAGCTGCCGCAGGGAGTGTTAGAGGTCACCGCTTCCAGAATTGGCCCTAGGTCCTCCTCTTTCAGCAGTTCACCCTTTCGCCCAGGCGTAGAAATTCCAGGCCCCTGGCTTGACCTCCGCCCATCGCTCTGGTCCCAGGTCCTTGGCCCTGAATCGAATCCATTCAGGGCTATATTCCCGGTGTGGGGCCCGACCTCGCCGCGGGCCGACCTCGCCGCGAGGGACCGACCTCGCCGCGGAGTTGCAAGGGAGCTATTTTGGTCTGATCGCGCTGTGGTTGGGAGGTCTAATGGGGCTCCCCAAGGCCTTGGCGAGGCCTGGTGGGGCCTCCCAATGCCTTGGCGAGGTCTGTTGGGGACTTCCAATGCCTTGTCTGGAAATTTTGTTGACAACTTTAAAAAACTGAATACACCATCGTATTCAGAAGAAATTTCTACATCTAGAACAGCCTTTAGATGTCACAAAATCAATCCATATACGTCAGGATTTTAGTTGGCAGCAAGAAAAGTCACTCGCGGCGAGGTCGACCCGGGTCGTCCGCGCCGCGCGGCGAGGTCAACCCCTCCAAAATCAAAAACGATGCGATTACGCACGATTTTGTTGACAAAAAAATAAAGTATCTACACCATCGGATCCAAAATTTTCTCCTCGTTCTAAATCTGGTCTCAGATCGCGCGCCCAAGCTCTGTGTGAAGAATGGCATCGATTTAAATGAGGTCGCGGCGAGGTCGGACTTTGCCCGAAATTCGCGGCGAGGTCGACCCCGCGGCGCGGACGACCCCCACACCGGGCTGGAATGAAGGATGCTGCTGCCTGGCATAGCCCAGCTGACGACAGGCCACGTTGCCTTCTTTGATGCCGAATCCGTCGTCGCAGACAAAGCCCCACGTCCCATTCAATTCCACCTTCCATCCAAGCTTCATCGGAACGGACAAGAAGGGACTCCTATGAACCAGGAGGAGGCCTTTGCCAGAGGAGCTGGGCTTGCCTTTGGAATCTACCAGGCGAATGTTGCTTTGGGCCGTGGGCTTGACAATTGAAGCGTTTCCGCAGCTCTGACTCCGGTAGCCAATCAAGTAGCGCCGCTTGCATTCGTTCTTCATTGGACAGCAATCAAAGTAAAAGAAGCTACCGATTTGGCGTCCGGAAAAAGTGGAGAGTAGGAGTAGAATGTGTGCGGAAGAAAGGAGGCCTCACCCCCCTTTGCTCGACCTTAACGGGGCAACAAGACTCTACTATGAAGCACACTGCCCAAACAATGACACATTGATCAGCCTGTTCCTCAATGCTCCCGACTGGTTCGTTGAGGAGGAAGTAGGTGTCCTGGCCGAAGGTGAAGCTATTGTCATTTGTCAGATTGCCTAAGAGTCAGTTCCAATCGCAGAATGTGGGACTCCAGGAAAACTAACTTGGAAGAGGCATCGTACTGTTCACCTCATCAATGATACTTCGCAGGAAGGCCACTTTCGAGTCGCAGGCCAACAGGAGGTTCTTCTTGGCCGGACAGACGTGGGAATTGTTCCGAATCACCAGACAGGAGCCGGTATCCTTGATCCCCGACGGGCATCTGGAGCCCAACTATTTGCCCTCTGCCCAGCTAAACTGAACTGAACTACTGGATCCGACTGATGCCAAAAGAGCTGGAGCGTCCGAAGGCCCCGGACAGCTGGAATATGGCGTGATCCGTGGGCTGGCCATTCTTCTGCCTGTCCACTCCTTTCGCTGCCCTCAAGTAAGGCTGGAGGGGAGAACAAAGAGGACGGGTATAGCTGGCTGCAAATGGCCGCGGCATCCTGATCGCTGTGTGGTCCAAGGGGGGCTGAGGGATTGCAAACGCCGTTCCAGGCGCCCTCCACCAGGGCCTCCACACGGCCCCATTGGGAGACGTTAACCACCGCCGGCTGGCCCACCAGCGTCTCGTCCACCAGTCGCAGTTTCTCCGCCAATCCTTCATGCTCATTCATGCTGGTCTACCCTTTGCGAGTAGGAGGGTGAATGGCTTGCCTGGTTGACGGCCTGTGACTGGGGAGTGGAAGAAGAGGAGTAGTAGGATGGCTCGTAGATGCATGTTTGCTTATTTGAGTGGATCGGAAGAATGGGGATCAGCTGTTGGAGATTAATCTTGATGAGATGCTTATGCTAAGCCATGTTTTATCATAAATTAGGTTAGCTGAATTACGTTTATGTGTGCTGCATTTGTTTTATGATGAATAGGCATCGGATAGGTGTTTTGCATAGGCGTCTTCGTGAATATATCGAAATAATATTCTGCTAAAGTGCAAAAGTTCTTGCGAGTTCATTCGACTGCAGCAGCAGCATTTTGGACATTCGCATAGAAAATACCTGATGGTGAAAATACTTGAAAATACCCGATCTTCTTAGATTTCTACCATGCCTTGGTATACAAGCTGTTCAACATCAACTTAGTCTTGGGGCATTCTTAGCAAATTAGTCGGCAAACGCAAATCAGTACCTAGCATCTCTAAGTGTTCTCTATGCCAGTTCTTTCACAGTCAGGTGAGTTGGTGCAGTATATGGAGGGCGCCAATTCCCCAATTAAATAGTCAATGAAATTTTATCTCTTGTGGAATCTGCTGCGTCGTCTGCTTTTTGTTTTTGGAAATGAACCCTCATCCGTGCACAAAACAGAATGCAATTGTCTAAACAGCAGATTCCACAAGTAGTAATTTTATTTTTCTGACTTATCACTCGGGGTATTTTCGATTTTCGGATAAAAGAGACTCATATTTGGCTTGCCGATTGTACCAGATATGTTTACCGATGGTACTACTGGGGGGGGGGCACTAAGTCTTCGCCTGTTTTACCATGGAGAAAGATACGTATTAATAAAACATTGTTAGTTATCTGGGGTAGTAATTCGTTTCTCTTAAATAGTAAGCTTACTTGAGATATGGGCTGTTGAAAATGGGCTAAATGTAGGTAAAATGAAGGAAATTTATGATATTTAAACGATTTTACCAGAATTATTAATTGCTTAAATCTATGATGTTTCCTTTTATTATATACCCCCCTTGTTTAATGAGGTCATAATGAAGGCAACTTGTCCGGAGGACATTTGTTCAGAAATGGCCAGAGTGTTCCTTACAGATTAAGGAACCTGGCTCTTCTTACATGGTTTTACTTTGCATGGTTTAACCTCATTTGCTACCTATCCATGAAGGCTCATATTTGGCCACAACGTGGTCATATCACCCCCTAATGTTGTTGTACCTGCCTATTAAGAAAAATCAGGTCCAAAGAAATTTATTTTAGAAATTACACTATGTTGAAAAATTTGACTGCCAAAGGTGATAAGGCAATTTACATTAGAGAAAATGGAGGAATTTTACATTTACTGCCATAACTTTATCAATAATCAAGATTTTTAAAACCAATTTAGCACACCAATGGTGAATATTAGGTCTAAATTTAGACCAATTTACAGCTTGCTATGATCATTCCTTGATGAGTAATAGGCAGTTAAATAAAAGGCGAAGACTTAGTGCCCCCCCCGGTAGATATGCAAGCTTGATGTTTCAAGAAGAGCATAAAAGCAGTTGTAGGTGTAGCAAAGGTCAATACTAGGAAATTGCGATCAAGTTTTGCAGATAAACAAATATACAAATGTGGCTTTCTGCAGAATCTGGCCTCCTTTGTAAGGAAATGCGCTTGGACCAGGTCTATCTCTACAACGGTGACCGCATAAACTCCCAGCAACTGGCAGCTTCACATGCCAGGCTACGCTCCATGGCCTACACGCCCATGCCCTAAGGCCTTCGGAGCTCTGACTGCCCTGGCTTTCGCGGCAGGCGGCCTGCGGCCAAGGAAAAACCCCGCTGAGAGAACCCTGTGTGGCCATGCCGCACACAAGACTTCAGAGAGCACTCCCTAGCCTGCGAATTTGTCACACTGATTGATTCACACAAATTCGTCAAGACCCAGCTATGGCAGCCACCGATCCCGTCCTCAATGCTTTCTACCATAACCACCGACTATTTATCCAATTTCATTTGTTTCACAGAGCAGAAGCAAGCCCAACAGAAGTCGATCAGGAGGTGTCTAGGTTAGATTGCTTTCCGCTGCCTTCTCCTTGTCCACTGACCTATTCATTGACTGCAGAGCAGTGTCAGGCGGCTCTGGCGACCAAGCTGGCCTTGGAAGGTGCTGCAAGTCTTGCTGGAACTGGCCTGGATTGCTAGATTTTCAGAGGAGTGTCGAGCTCTTGAGCAGACGCAATCGCTGCTGTTGACCGAACTCCAGGAAAGGAACAGTCAGCTCAACGCTCTCAAGGTAGTTTCAAGACTTTTCCAGCTGAGTTGAGAAGAAGCAAAGTTGATGCAGACGGCACAGCGAGATTGCGTGGAAGCAGCGGGCAACCAGGAGCTGATCAAGAACCTCCAGGTTCCTAACCTTCTAGATTCTTCTTGATAGGGAATGAGGGGTCAGGATACGGAAATACTTTACAGGGACAGGCTAGGAAATTCGAAGAGGATATGACCGCTAAGGATAAGAAGATTCAGGAGCTGGAGGTAGATGTTTGTTTCGGCAAGAATTTAATCCAGAAGGAAAATAGAAGACATTGGGATAGGCGGAGAATGCGTCGCTGAAAATTCAACTGGAGCTGGAAAAAGGGAAGCGCACGAACCAGCAGAACCACCAGTTTGTCTGGAAAGGCTTCCACTCCCGATCTGCATAGATACAAGCTTTTCACTTTACATGCGGAGCTTTGTCATGCCTTTTTATGGTTCCATTGTTTTCATTGATTTAATCAGACTCCTTGCAAGTGAATTTTCAGTTTTTAGTGTTTAGATTCATCAAATTTCTACTGGCGTAGATATCTTTGTCGCAGTAATTGCGCAGCCCCAAAGACATCAAAGTAATAGGAAGTTGGCCATACAATCAGTAGTCGTCTAGTATGGACAGAAATAAATAACAAGGTATTCTCGGCGGTTGCCAAGATGCGCGGCCTCACCTCAAGACACCACCTAGATTAAAATGCATGCCCAAAATTCAACAGATTTCAGTGAAAAACCATGAATTATGCATGTTCCGATTTTTGAAACATCAAGATTTTGGGTTTTTGACCATTTATCAGGAAATACTAATTATTTCAAAAATTCCTTTTGCCAGCTTCAAGATGTTACTATCACGGACGTACATACCAAAAATCAGCAAATTTCATTAAAAAACCGGGGACCTATGCATGTTCAAATTTTTGAAACATCAAGATTTTGGTTTTTTGACTATAAATCAAAAAATAATAAATATTTCAAAAATTCCTTTTGCCAGCTTCGAAATGTTACTTAGATGGACGTATCTGCCAAAAATCAGCTAATTCCATTGAAAAACCAGTGATTTAGGATTTTTCGTATTTTGAAACATCAAAAAATTGAGTTTTGGGCGAAATTCAAAAAATTACGCCAAGCGCCAAAAATGGTCCCGAGGCACCGCCTAAGCGGACCTTCATGCAAAAAATCAGCCAATTTCGTTGAAAAACCGCGGAGTACGGGCATGGCACACACACATATATATATACTAGTCATATTTGTCAGTGGCCGCGCTTCGCGCGGCCACCTTCCGATCAATTGCATTTCTTTTGTGAGATAAAATTTAAATCCATGATTAAATTTCATACACTGAAAAAATATATTGAACCACGCGTTAGACCATTTCATGAGAATAACAGGTTTTCATAAATACAATACATAAATACATAAATACATTTTCATAAATACAATACAGAAATTAGAGAGTCAACTCAAATTAATTTGCATTGATGCAAGTCAATCGATGCAGTTGCGTTCCCATTCCACTGTTATGACACAGTTATGCCGCACAAGTGTTGCATCAGCTTTGTTTAAAATATTTTATTTATAGCATTCATTCTACATCAGCCAATTGAGTAGGCCGAAATACTAAAAAATGCACTTCATTTGACTTTATTTTTTATGCGATTTTTGCGCGGCCGCAGGGAGCACCCGTGCCCGGAGGCCAGAGGAGCTCTGGCGCCATGCCCAAAGCGGCGGGCGGCCAAGGCCAGCTTAAGCAGTTACCCCATTTTTGCGTCCGTCTTTCCGCATATATATATATTTGTACCAACTAATCTTTTTCTCCAACATCAGCCCGAGTTTAAGCTCAAGGAAATACATTTTATACTAATGAAATCTGCTGCTTGGACAGTTTGCATTTTGTTTTTGGCGCGCAGTTCAATGTCTTTTTCCATGCGCGCCCAAAAACAAAATGCAGATGACGCAGCAGATTTCATTAGTATAAAATGTATTTCCTTGACTTTAAACTCAGGCTAATCGACTTTTTTGGAGAAAAGAGATTCACATTTGGCCTGCCGATGGTACCAGATATTTCTTCCACTTTTAATAAAAAAAAACTAAAAAACTTCCACTAAAATGTATAAATAAAAATTTTATATTGTTGGTTGTATATTAAGATAATATTGGATAAAAAAATATATATAATAGATTAAAAAACTTATTTTAAAAATATAACAAAGAAACAGATTTGAAAAGCACAAATACATTGCAAATTTATTGGCAAAATGAACATTTTTTGTGCAATTTTCATGATATATACCTACGGCATGGGATTTTTGTAGAGAAAGTAGCTTTAATTTTGGCCTGCCGATGGCACCAGTTGCTTTCTGACCTTAAATTTCCAAAAATAAAAAATAGACAGAAATAAAAAAATCTTATTTAAACATGTAATGAAAAGAAAACATTCGAAAATATAAAAAACAATGCAAATTTTTTGGCACATTAACATATTTTTGTGAAATTTTCATGATATATGATAAGGGCAATCGATTTTTAGGAGAAAAGAGTCTTAAATTTTGGCCTGCCACGGGACTAGTAGTTTTCTTTCTTGACTTAAAATTTCCAAAATAAAACTGATTGTCCAATAAGGATTCGAACCTCCCAGTGCCAACCAGCTGTTCAATCGCTTAGACCACTGCACCACTTATGCACATATAGAGAAGCTTAACTGAAGACTTATGAATAAAAGTCAATACATAAGGCCCAAGGACCCGGAGGGGGGGTGAGTGGGGGAGAAGTGAATGACCTAGTATCGTCCGATTGAATAGATGCGGAGGAGAAGGAGGAGAAGGAGTTTGACAAATGGTTTTTTGGATTCTATGGAAAAAAAATCGTTTTATGCAAAAGTCAAAA
>JASANA010011270.1:0-24182 GCA_030248095.1 Ptycholaimellus sp. GST1_10
GCTGCGAATCCCGCTTAGGTAACGATGAGCGAGAATGCATTAACGTTAAAAACCATACTTCAATGATAATATCCTGGTTTGCACAAAAAAACACTGTACGTCCTGGATATATATGGATAATCCCATGACAGGACCAAAACTATGGCACCTTTTAGGCAGCAGACCAGAAAACTAAATATGAAGACAGGCTGCAGACTAATGTCGTATACCTAATTCAGTGCAAATGCAACAAGATAGTATATAGGTGAGACCAAAAAGGCACCTGAAATCAAGAATCAAGGAACACAAAAGCAATTGGTGCAACGATAGCCAACATAATGTTTTCAAAGATCATCAGGGAGTAATCATGGTCCAGAATTTGACTCTGCTAAGGTAATACATAAGTGTAACCAGCAACATGAACGCAAAGCAGCAATAGGCCCACCGCATCAAAATGATTAAAACTTGAGTGATTGTTGACCTAACCAATGTACAAAGACAGCATGACATTCCAAATGGCATCCTACCTCTACTACGTCCTAATACAGCACACTAAAATACCTTGGAATCATCTTTGGCTTTAAATGTCTATCTTTAACTTTTTTAATAGTTATTATTGTGTTTGTTCTGAACAAGTGTCTAAAATCTATTGTTACTGAGGAAGAAGGTTATACTTCGAAACGTACCCTAAATTTCATGTGTGTATAAAAATCACTACTGTGCTTACATTTTGGAAAGAGTCAAATGATATATATATATATATATATATATATATATATATATATATATATATATATATATATATATATATATATATATATATATATATATATATATATATATATATATATATATATATATATAATAAAAAATATATATATACTAAATAAATTATAAATAATGTTATAATTACTATAACATAATTAGATTATGGTAGTAATTATAAATATAATACAATATGCTTTATACATTATGTTAGGTTATAAAGGCTTGAAAATAGCAATATAGAGTCTTGCGCTGTAGCTCCTGTAATCTTGAGAATTGCACAGAACACTTGAGTTTTTTTGTTCACAAGTCATATATAGCGATTCCAAATCTGTGCTTACTTTTGAAAATGGTTGTGAAACCACAGACTTGCCCTCTTGAGTGACAAACTTTCATGCATGACAATAGCATCAATAATTCGTAGCAGCTGAACGGCTAAGAATTGAACAGAAGACTTGAGTTTTTTGTTCACAAGTCATATATAGCGATTCCAAATCTGTGCTTACTTTCAAAAAAAGTTGAGAAACCACAGACTTAACTCCCAAGCCACAAACTTTCATGCACAAGAATGACATCAATAACCAGTAACAGCTGAATGGCTGAAAATTGAACAGAATACTTTTGTTTTTTGATACACAAGTCGTATATATCGATTCAAAATTTTATTATTTCTTGATTTATAGCCAAAAACCAAATTCGTGATGTTTCAACAATTTGAATATGCATAAAACCATGGTTTTTCAATAAAATCAGTTGAGTTTTGGCATATACCCCTGTCGTGGTGATATCTTGAAGCTACTACTATAAGGAATTTTGAAAATTTTTATTATTTCTTGATTTATAATCAATAACCTAAAATTTTGATGTTTCAAAAATTTAAATATTGATAAATTCATGGTTTTTCATTGAAATCTGCTGAATTGTGGCATTTAGGTTCATATGGGTGGAATGCTGAAGTAAGGCCGCGCATCTCTTGGCAACAGCCGAGAATACCTTGTTTGAGCTAGTAGCAAAATAAATTGAGACTCAAAGTTTCTCAAAGATAGGGGGCCGCACCCGTTACAATAGTTGTATGATCATTTTTAAGGTTCAAAAGCCTTATGATGACGAATTTAAACATGTCAGGTGCTAAACAATATTCATTTATATTTCAGATTGTAGTTCTGATGTTTTAACAATTAATGTGGTTTCATCAACTTCTAGTGTGCATTTAAAGTGTTGTACAAACACAGAACTTGTCGACAAATATAAAGCTTGATGGAGATTCAACGAGATTACTGCACAGAGTTCGTGGACAAAAGCATTTGACATATACTTCCTTACGAGGTTTCTTGATCATAAGACCCTATCACAAAAGTAGAGTAGCAGGGCGCATTCCAGAAGATGTCAGTGCAAATCTGACAGGTCTTTGATGGCTCTTTGGTTTGTAATAGGCTGTAACGGGCTCCAATGAAAGCCTTGTAGCACTAACTCCCTGTTCAGGAATTGTGAAATTTAATCTCTGTTAATAAAGAATAAAAACATGAAAATTTAAAAAACAAGGTTCTTCATTGTGTTCATATCATTGAAACAAGATCAGAAAACAATTTTTGCCTAATATGGAGCAACAAGTTTTAATTGGTAATTACAATGGTTTAAGCTCACAGTCATTTATTGCTGATGCACTTAATGGAACAACTCAATTCAAAGTTGGAAATTGGCAATTGAAGGGTCTTTTGGCTGAGCAATCTGGTTGGCGGAGTTTTCTTGTGACTAAAGAGCATTGTCCAGGCAGAAATATAATGGAAGCCGAGTTGCGGTTATCTTATTCAAATTTAGATTATACATGTATTATACATGTATACATTTTATGCATGTATTTGTATTATTTTTACATAAACATTAAAAACTAATTACACAATAACCACTTAATAATCAACAAGTGTTATGACATAAAACACAATGGCAAGCGAGGCACATAACCATAAAAATGGTACTGAAAACATTATACGGCGCAGTTCTTGCTGGTTTTACCATAGGTTGAGTTGACAGGAGGGAGTTAAGTGGATGGTTGGATGATATAGATGGAATGTTAGTATAGGTGGGAGTTAAGTGTCATTTTGTTAATCAATATGGATGATTGTGGAATGTGTGAGCCATTGTACTCGGCTGTCTTTTCCGTTACCCAAGTCGACGATGCCATAATCTAGACATATGAGTTTAGTGTGAAGACAGAGGCGTGTAGCATAGGAAAATTCATATATATGTATGTATCTGGAAATGCTGTCCACGGGCAAATTCTCAACGGATCTTGAGAAGAACTTTTTTTCCTAAAGGTAATGATATTTTAGGAAGATCTGGAAGGGTGGAACCGGTTTCCGAGCATTTGAAACTTTACTTTTTTTGGTAGAAAGGCTTGAAAATAGCAAGATAGAGTCTTGCGCTGTAGCTCCTGTAATCTGAGAATTGCACAGAACACTTGAGTTTTTTTGTTCACAAGTCTACATAATAGCGATTCCAAATCTGCGCTCTACTTTTGAAAATGGTTGTGAAACCACAGACTTGCCCTCTTGAGTGACAAACTTTCATGCATGACAATAGCATCAGATAATTCGTAGCAGCTGGACGTGTCAACATTTTTACAGAAGACTTGAGTTTTTTGTTCACAAGTCATATATAGCGATTCCAAATCTGTGCTTACTTTCAAAAAAAGTTGAGAAACCACAGACTTACTCTCTTGAGTGACAAACTTTCATGCACAAGAATGACATCAATAACCAGTAACAGCTGAATGGCTGAAAATTGAACAGAATACTTTTGTTTTTTGATACACAAGTCGTATATATCGATTCAAAATCTGTGCTTACTTTTGAAAATGGTTGAGAAACCACAGAATTTTCCTTTTGAGATGCAATGATCACCTTCACAGCAGAAATTTTCCTTAATTTTTGGATTTTGCTACATGTGAAGGTGTAAGCGCTCCGCAGTCACCTATTGCGCTTTGCGCCATATACTTGTTTAGATAATAATCGTTTCTTCTTAGGATTCATACATTTAAAAGTTAATTTAAGTCATCGCCTCTAAAAGAGCTGCTTTAAAGCCATGGTTGGTCTGTTACAGGGAGCTTTCAGAGGCCCTGAAGAAGGTTAGGCTGGCCGTAACTCGGTCTCTGTAGGAGTCCCATTTGCTCTTTTCACTGAAAAGCGATGAGGCGGAGGCGGCTCTTTGGGGCAGGATGAGATGACGATTGCCTGGTGATAGTACAGCTTACATCCCCGGTTTCAGAACTAGCACTTTCGACCCCGGCCAGTGTGCGTGTACGCCTCTCCCAAACTCATTGGGCAAGTGAAGGAGGAAAGACCTGTCCTGCCCTGAGAGGGATTGGTGCCTTGGGCCCCAGCCCACCTCACTGTCAAGGGCGCAAGAATGCATGCTGAAGGACGCCTGAGATAGTAATGTAAAGAATCATCTGCTGCTAAACACCACATAGCCAACATATCAGCCTTCATGGGGATGGGGGGCTGTCCATCATTAAGAAGAGCACCAATTTCAAACCTCTGATTATATCAAGCAGTTGAACTTAAGGTCATTCAACTACGGAAAATCATGCGGCTATGAACAATGGGGGGAACTGCCCAGCCCAGGCTTCAAATCAATCATGGAATCTGCTCTGACAGAAATTTTTGCCTCTGCTTGTACAACATCCTCAAACCCGCTGTTCCTACTCCTCTGGTGCTCCTCATGGAAGTATTATTTATATTGTGAGCACAACCCCATTTCCGCTCAACCTACATACATCGTTCTGCAAAAGAGCTTATGGTGATTTCTTAGCTGGGATGGTGCGACAAGTCTAATAGGAAGAAAAATTGAAAGATGCTCTACTTTGGGCTAAGTTTCGGGTTTTCCCTGAATGCTTCCAAACGGAGTGCCCTTACTGCAGCCAACAATCAATCAACTATTCAACAACTCATCCTTTGCGAAGGAGCGATAATATATGCTTCCAAGAACCTAAAAAGTCCTGATATTTTCATTTTTTGACATTCTCTCATCGTGACCGGACAATTGACTTGGTATGGCTCAAGAGTGTCATATTCTGGCTGGGTCTAACCAACCGTTGCTGCTGGAAACTCCTCCTGCTGGTCCTCAGCTGCAAAGTCTGCTCTCACGTAGTGCATGTTGTGGGCAGAGCTGCTGCAAAGACTGTCCTCACGTAGTGCATGTTTGGGTAGAGCTGCTACAGCAAAGACTGCTCTCACATAGTGTTTTTTTTGGGCAGACCTGCAACAAAGATTGCGCTTATGTAGTGCATGTTGTGGGCAGAAATGCTGCAAAGACTGTTCTAACGTAGTGCATAGTGTGGGCAGAGCTGCTGCAAAGACTGCTCTCAAGTAGTGCATGTTGTGGGCATCTCAGCTGCAAAGACTGCTCTCACGTAGTGTATGTTGTGGGCACAGCTGCTGCAAAGTCTGCTCTCATGTAGTGCATGTTGTGGGCAGAGCTGATGCAAGGACTGTTTTCACGTAGTGCATGTTTTGGGCACAGATGATGCAATGTCTGCTTTCACGTAGCGCATGGTGTGGGAATCTCAGCTGCAAATACTGCTCTCACGTAGTGTATGTTGTGGGCAGACCTGCTGCAAAGACTGCTCTCACGTAGTGCATACTGTGGGCAGAGTTGCTACAAAAACTGCTCTCACATAGTGCATGTTGTTGGCAGAGATGCTGAAAAGAATGCTCTTACGAAGTGCATGTTGTGGGCACAGCTGCTGCAAATACAGCTCTCACGTAGTGCATGTTGTGGGCAGAGCTGCTGCAAAGGCTTCTTTCACGAAGTGCATGTTGTGGGCATCTCAGCTGCAAAGACTGTTATCACGTAGTGCATGTTGTGGACACAGCTGCTGCAAAGTCTGCTCTCACGTAGTACATGTTGTGGGCAGAGCTGATGCAAGGACTGTTCTCACGTAGTGCATGTTTTGGGCACAGATGATGCAATGTCTTCTCTCACGTAGTTCATGTTGTGGGCAGAGCTGATGCAAAGACTGCTCTCACGTAGTGCATGTTGTGGGCAGAGCTGCTGCAAAGTCTGCTCTCACGTAGTGCATGTTGTGGGCACAGCTGCTGCAAAGTCTGCTCTCACGTAGTGCATGGTGGGCAGAGCTGCTGCAAAGTCTGCTCTCACGTAGTGCATGTTGTGGGCAGAGCTGATGCAAGGACTGTTCTCACGTAGTGCATGTTTTGGGCACAGATGATGCAATGTCTGCTTTCACGTAGTGCATGTTGTGGGAATCTCAGCTGCAAAGACTGCTCTCACGTAGTGTATGTTGTGGGCAGACCTGCTGCAAAGACTGCTTCATGGAGTGCATACTGGGTGCAGAGCTGCTACAAAAACTGCTCTCACATAGTGCACGTTGTTGGCAGAGATGCTGAAAAGAATGCTCTTACGACGTGCATGTTGTGGGCACATCTGCTGCAAATACAGCTCTCACGTAGTGCATGTTGTGGGTATAGCTGTTGCAAAGACTGCTCTCACATAGTGTATTTTGTGGGCAGACCTGCAACAAAGATTGCGCTTATGTAGTGCATGTTGTGGGCAGAAATGCTGCAAAGACTGTTCTAACGTAGTAGTGGGCAGAGCTGGATGCAAAGACTGCTCTCACAGTAGTGCATGTTGTGGGCAGAGTCTGCTCAGCTGCAAAGACTGCTCTCACGTAGTGTATGTTGTGGGCACAGCTGCTGCAAAGTTGTCTCTAGTGTAGTGCATGTTGTGGGCAGAGCTGATGCAAGGACTGTTTTCACGTAGTGCATGTTTTGGGCACAGATGATGCAATGTCTGCTTTCACGTAGCGCATGGGTGTGGGATCCTCAGCTAAATACTGCTCTCACGTAGTGTATGTTGTGGGCAGACCTGCTGCAAAGACTGCTCTCACGTAGTGCATACTGTGGGCAGAGTTGCTACAAAAACTGCTCTCACATGGTGCATGTTGTTGGCAGAGATGCTGAAAGAATGCTCTTACGAAGTGCATGTTGTGGGCACAGCTGCTGCAAATACAGCTCTCACGTAGTGCATGTTGTGGGGCAGAGCTGCTGCAAAGGCTTCTTCACCAAAAGTGCATGTTGTGGGCATCTCAGCTGCAAAGACTGTTATCACGTAGTGCATGTTGTGGACACAGCTGCTGCAAAGTCTGCTCTAATGTAGTACATGTTGTGGGCAGAGCTGATGCAAGGACTGTTCTGACGTAGTGCATGTTTTGGGCAAAGATGATGCAAAGTCTGCTCTCACGTGTTCATGTTGTGGGCAGAGCTGATGCAAAGACTGCTCTCACGTAGTGCATGTTGTGGGCAGAGCTGCTGCAGCTCCGGTCACGTAGGCATGTTGTGGGCACAGCTGCTGCAAAGTCTGCTCTCACGTAGTGCATGGTGGGCAGAGCTGCTGCAAAGTCTGCTCTCACGTAGTGCATGTTGTGGGCAGAGCTGATGCAAGGACTGTTCTCACGTAGTGCATGTTTTGGGCACAGATGATGCAATGTCTGCTTTCACGTAGTGCATGTTGTGGGAATCTCAGCTGCAAAGACTGCTCTCACGTAGTGTATGTTGTGGGCAGACCTGCTGCAAAGACTGCTCTCACGTAGTGCATACTGTGGGCAGAGCTGCTACAAAAACTGCTCTCACATAGTGCATGTTGTTGGCAGAGATGCTGAAAAGAATGCTCTTACGACGTGCATGTTGTGGGCACATCTGCTGCAAATACAGCTCTCACGTAGTGCATGTTGTGGGTATAGCTGTTGCAAAGGCTTCTTTCACGAAGTGCATGTTGTGGGTATCTCAGCTGCCAAGACTGCTATCACGTAGTGCATATTGTGGACACAGCTGCTGCAAAGTCTGCTCTCACGTAGTGCATGTTGTGGGCAGAGCTGATGCAAGGACTGTTTTCACGTGGGCCTGGTTTTGGCCCCGCCACGCCGCTGTCTCCTCTCACGCGGCGCACAGGGTGGGGGAACCCCGCCGCCAAGACACCTCTCACGCGGTGGATGTTGTGGGCCGACCCTCCGCTGCACCCACTCTCCCAAACGCATGCAGAGGGCAGCAGACAACCTGCCCTCTCACGCAGGGGCAGGGGCAGGCAGGCACAAAAGAAAACCCTCGGAGGGCCAGTGGGCGCACCTCCCCACATACACCTCTCTCTTAGTGCATGTTGTGGGCAGAGCTGCTGCAAAGGCTTCTTTCACGAAGTGCATGTTTTGGGCATCTCGCTGCAAAGACTGTTATCACGTAGTGCATGTGGACACAGCGCTGAGCTCAAAGTCTGCTCTCACGTAGTACATGTTGTGGGCAGAGCTATCAAGACTGTTCTCACGTAGTGCATGTTTTGGGCACAGATGCTGCAATGTCTTCTCTCACGTAGTTCCCCATGTTGTGGCCGGGCCTGTTCCAGACTCCTCTCTCGCAGGGCAGGGACAGAGCTCTCAAGCCTCCGACGAGGCAGGCAGCTCCAGCCGCTCACGTAGTGCAGTTGTGTGGACAGAGCTGCTGCAGAAGTCTGCTCTCACGTAGTGCATGTTGTGGGCACGCTCAGTCTCTCTCCGGTCAGGGCAGAGCTCTCAAGCTCTTACGTAGCAGTGTGTAGAGCTGATGCAAGGACTGTTCTCACGTAGTGCATGTTTTGGGCACAGATGATATTATTCTTCATTACATTTTAGTCTCCTGCATTCTCTTTCACTAGTCATTTGAATCTCAGCTGAATGACTGCTCTCACGCAGTGCATGCCGCACCGCTCCACGGGATGTTGTGGGCAGACCTGCTGCAAAGACTGCTCTCACGTAGTGCATACTGTGGGCAGAGCTGCTACAAAAACTGCTCTCACATAGTGCATGTTGTTGGCAGAGTCGCTTCTCTCTTACGACGTGCATTTTGTTTGGCACATCTGCTGCAAATACAGCTCTCTCGTAGTGCATGTTGTGGGTATAGCTGCTGCAAAGTGCTTCTTTCACGACGTGCATGTTGTGGGTATCTCATCTGCCAAGACTGCTATCACGTAGTATATTACACACCTCAAGTCTGCTCTCACGTAGTGCATGTTGTGGGCAGAGCTGATGCAAGGACTGTTCTCACGTAGTGCATGTTTTGGTCACATATGATGCAATGTCTGCTCTCACGTAGTGCATGTTGTGGGCAGAGCTGCTGCAAAGTCTGCTCTCATGTATTGCATGTTGTGGGCATCTCAGCTGCAAAGACTGCTCTCACGTAGTGCATTGAGTGGGCAGAGCTGATGCAAAGACTGTCCTCACGTAGTGCAAGTTTTGGGCCATCAAGTTTTAGGATACAAAATTCGAGGATACCAAAGCCAAGGCAGAGCTGGAGGCCAGTTTGGTCTTCCTCGAGATAGTGAACTTCTGGCTGATGACCATATTCCCCCCAAGGCTTTTACACCCAGAGCGAGTTTTGGAACAACCAAATGTGTTGCCTCCCCAAGATTTTTGCCCCCCCCCCCCCAATTTTGCCTTGTATTCTTGTTGTTATGTTTTTGCATTTAGGGGGATCCTGGTCATCGATTGTGATGACCATTATCCCCCCAAATGACAAAATCCTTTGATTGATGACCAGTATCCCCCCACCAAGTGGCATTTGGGGGAGGACACTGGTCATCAATCATAGGATTTTGGCATCATACCACTGCTATTCTTCATATCGGATTCATCATCATATCGGATTTTGAATCAGCAAGCTATTCTACGTGCCCAGAATGGTGCAGTAGCCCGCTCTGATCATATCTGCGAGTCAGTGTTTGAGAAGAGTGTGAAGATCGAGGAGCAGGAGCACCGAAAGTCATCTATTCTTTGTTGTGGATAGAGAGTCAAATTATGATTTCTAGCCGCGAGGGCAACTGCATCATAGACGGACTACCGGACCGTCTGCTAGTACGCCAAAATGGAGAGAGCGACGTCCAGCTGCAAAACCACCAGAAACATATATGGTTCGAGGTTTCTTTTCTTTTTCGGAAAATGGTTCTAATTCTGAGGTTGATTGCCAATTTGTTTTCAGGTCTGCAAGACCGTGCTGGATGAAACGTCCGCTGTCATGATACTGGCCCAAACCGAGAACCTCCATATTTCCAGTTGAATCGAGTCAGTATTGATTTCGTCTTTAGAGAACGATTTGATTTAAGGCGATGCACCAACTCGAAAAGCCAACTCATTCTGCACCTCTCCCGCACTCATAAAAACGCTCTCACAGAGAACATGTTATTTTTCTTTCCCCTCCTTACCGAAAAAAAAAATTGTTTCCTCCTATAGGAGGTTACTAAACTTTTGTCCTCATATATATATATATCTGTATCTGGAAATGCTGGCCCCGGGCGAATTCTCAACGGATCTTGACAAACTTTTTTTTTCCTGAAAGGTAATGCAATTTTAGGACGATCTGGAGGGGTAGACCCGGATTCCGAGTATTTGAAACATTACTTATTTCGGTAGAAAGGCTTGAAAATTGCAATATACAGTTTTTGCACTGTAGCTCCTGTAATCTTGAGAATTGTACAAAAAACTTGAGTTTTTTTGTTCACAAGTCGTATATAACCATTCCAAATCTGTGCTTAATTTTGCAAATGGTTGAGAAACCACAGACTTGCCCTCTTGAGTGACAAACTTTCACGCATGACAATGGCATCAATAATTAGTAGCAGCTGAACGGCTGATAATTGAACAGAACACTTGAGTTTTTTTGTTCACAAGTCGTATATAACGATTCCAAATCTGTGCTTACTTTTGCAAATGGTTGAGAAACCACAGACTTGCCCTCTTGAGTGACAAACTTTCATGCATGACAATAGCATCAATAATTAGTAGCAGCTGAACGGCTGATAATTGCACAAAAGACTTGAATTTTTTTGTTCACAAGTCGTATATAACGATTCTAAATCTCTGCTTACTTTTGAAAATTGTTGAGAAACCACAGACTTGCCCTCTTGAGTGACAAACTTTCATGCATGACAATAGCATCAATAATTAGTAGCAGCTGAACGGCTGATAATTGCACAAAAGACTTGAGTTTTTTGTTCACAAGTCGTATATAACGATTCCATATCTGTGCTTACTTTTGAAAATGGTCGAGAATCCACAGAATTTTCCTTTTGAGATGCAATGATCACTTTCACAGCAGAAATTTTCTTTAATTTTTGGATTTTTGGATTTTGCTACATGTGAAGGTGTAAGCGCTCCGCGGTCACCTATTGCGCTTTGCGCTATATACTTGTTTTGTAATCACCGATTACAATAATTCATCTGTCTGATCATTGAGTTGTATGCGTGATGGTTGAACAATTGTTATTTAATGTGGTGCCCTTTTGCAATTTGGTCAGTTGTTCACTTTGGAACTGCATGTATGTTGTTGACTTTTTTCTGTAACATTTTGATATTCTATTATGGCACTGCTTTTAAATTTAGACTTTTTAAAATACTGCAGCAACCAGCAACACACATTTACTAGACATGGAAATCGACAATCTCATCAAGAAATACAAATTGTATGGCTACCTAATGTCATTAATAAATAAAACAATTCACAGTTTTCTCTACAAGGAAAAAATGGTAATCCATTTGGTGAATGATGAAAGTAAATGCATCAATGTAAAAACACCATATTTCAATGAGAAAACGCTAATGGTACAACGTAACATAACACACCCAGCCTATATTAGAGTAGTCCCAACAACTGGTCCCAAACTATGGCATTTGCTTGGCAGCAGACCCAAATGCAAACACAACTATATGCTGCGAACCAATGTAGTGTACCGAATAAATTGCAAATGTGGTAAAATGTACATTGGGGAAACAAAAAGATACCTGGAATCTAGAATCAAAGAGCACAAAAGTAACTGGTGCAAAAACACCCAACAAAACGTATTCAAAGATCACCAGGGAGGTAACCATGGACCCCAGTCTGACACCGCAAAAGTAATACACAGCTGTAACCACCAACAAGAACGCAAGGCAGCGGAGGCTTTATGCATCAAGACCAATGAAACTCAAGTGATTGTAGATTTAAGCAACATACAAAGGCAACATGTTCTACCACTTTTACAACAGAGCCCTAATACAGCACATTAAAAATTTGATTAACACCACCTATTTTTTTCTCTTTTCTATGCTAATTTACATTATTGGGCTGGCGCGAGGGAGCAAAGCGAACCGTCAGCGCCCAGCCCCTCTTTTCGACCTGGGTGTACGTTTTGAGGGTTATTGCTAGATCTTTATTTTGATAAGATTCTAGCTCGTCACAGGGAGCTTCAATCTTTCTAATTCTTTTTGCATTGGAAAGAGCATCATCAAATTTACCAAAACTCGCGAGAAATTGCTGAAAAGTTGCAGAATTGTAGTACAATTTGTAAAAAACCATTTGTCCGAACTCCTCCTTCTCCTTCTCCTTCTTCTCCGCATCTATTCAATGGACGATAGTAGGTATTCATTTCTTCCCCCACTCATCCCCCGGGTCCTTGGACCTCATGTATTGACTTTTATTCATAAGTCTTCAGTTAAACAACAACGCATATGCACCTGTGGCATAGTGGTCTAGTGAATGGGTGGCTGGTTGAATCTGGGAGGTTCGAATCCTTCTTAGGCTTAGAATTTTATTTTGGAAATTTTAAGTTGAGAAAACAATTGGTACCATCGGCAGGTCAAAATTAGATCTCTTTTTTCCCAAAATCGATTGCCCTAAGTATAAATCATGAAAATTTCATAAAAATATGTTAGTTTGGCAATAAATTTTTATTGTATTTTTGATTTTCGAATCTTTTCTCTTTGTTATATTTGTTAAATAATTTTGTTTTTTATTAGTTATTTATTTTTTATCTAAGAATATCTTTATATATTTCCGATTCTTTTATGTTTGTTATATTTTTTAATGAGTTTATTTTTTTTAATTTTTTTTTCATATGATATAAAATAATATAAATTTGTATTTATACATTATACACTATATTAAAAGTGGAAGAAATAACTGGTACCATAAGCAAGCCAAATGTGGGTCTCTTTTCTCCAAATTTTTTAATTGCCTCGAGCAAAAAGTCTAGGAAATTTATCTACTACTTGTGGAATCTGCTGCGTCATCTGCATTTTGTTTTTGGGCGCGCATGGAAAGAAACACTGAACTGCGCGCCCAAAACAAAATGCAACTGTCCAAGCAGCAGATTCCACAAGTAGTAGATAAATTTCCTTGACTTTTTGCTCGAGGCAATTAAAAAATGTGGAGAAAAGAGACCCACATTTGGCTTGCCGATGGTACCAGTTATATTTTTGTAATAGTTTTTACATTGTTCACTCTGACAAGTGTCAGAAATCTTATTTTACTGATGAAGAAGATAAAACTTCGAAACGTTTAGAATATTCGTGATCATTTTACTACTGTGTTTAAGCTTTGGATAGAATAAACATACGATTTCTATTAATTTTAACTTAACAATCTCTATTAATTGACCTTCTGCAATCTGGTCAGTTACTCACTTTGGAACTGCATGTATGCGATGGTACTAGTTATTTATTTACTTCACTTCAATAAAATATTTTAAAGAAAATAGTTACTTATATATTTAAATACTGAAGAGAACATAAAGACCGCTCTCACGTAATGCAGAATGTGACCAGATTCGTAACACACTTAAAAACACAAATAAACACACACACACAAATTAAAAGAGCTATTAGCAAATAAGAACATGAAACATATTAAACCCATTTCAATCGGAGCTGAGTATTTGGTTAGTAATATGAGCGATATGGGAAATCTGCTGAATTTTCTGGTGCACAATGGAGAACATATAGACATCAAAATTGTGTAGTGATTGTTTAGCAGCTTCAAAACAGGCAGATCCAGCACACTTTTGCAAAACTACCATTAGTTCAAATCGTTGTTTATGATAATCAACCAAAATGTTAAAAAAATTGTTTTCAATTTCCAAAAAGCTGTTATGTACAGTATTCTGTTTAATTGATATTTCTGTACCATTGTCTTTTACTATAATATGAAGCCAAATAGATATCAGTGCATCTGATAAATTAGCTGCTTTTGACGCCATTTCATTAAGAGATGCTGTGATTTTGTGATTACTTTAGACAAAACCAGAATATTTCTTAGTAGGAATATGGGTTCCTTCATAAAATTTTTGAGCATGGTCTTGGCTAATATCAATGCCATCTGTTTCTATGTTTGGATATAAAATGCTGAAGTGAAAGTAAGCAGTGTTCGCAGTTTTCTCCAGTATTCCGAATCCAACATCTTTATTAATAGCCTACCATCTTCAAAATGTGGTTGTTCTAAGCTCTGCGAGATACCCTGAGTTCGCTGTTTTTTGTATTCAAATGATTGCTCATAAATGCATTTTATATAGCTTAAGATTTTAAGTGTAAGGCTTGCTAATTGCACATTGTGACTATTTAACCTAGCCCATGTGTATAAATATAGAAAGTGCATTGAAACGTGCATTGAAAGTGCATTGAAACATGCAAGAATACACTGTACAAATGCATTTGCAGCCCTGTGCATCATAGAATTTGGTCTGATGTGCGACAATTCTGCCCTGTCAAAAACGCAATTGTCACAGTTCCACCAATAACACCAAATACATGTAACAAACATCTGCAAAGTAATCACCTACATAAAACAAAGCATAAAAAGCAATATTACGCTTCAAAACTAAATTTTATAGAATCCAAATAAATTTTATAACTGTTTTTAGTTTTTTTTTGATTTCCAGTTTAACAAATAAAAAAATAAAAAAACGTCAAACATGATAAACTCCAGTAAAAATGACTGGAAAACATTAAATAATTTCAGGCTCCTTGAAACGCTCCATGAAAAATTACAGGAAAAATTTGGTAAAAATTTGCCTCCTGGAAACGCTCCATGAAAAGCCTCCTGGAAATGAAAATAAAGCTAAATTTTATTTTTTTTTAACGATTAGCAAATCGTAACATGTTTGGCATTTTTAAATTTTGTAGGTATTTTATCATAACATGTTTTGGCTTTTTTCAAAAATCGCCATGTATGCCTGAGAACGTCCAAGCCTTTGAGTACCAGAGGTTCATCATGGGTGCATCACCCTCTCCCAACCTCCTCCTCTTCTGCATCGGCAAGCTGGTGGAAAAAGCGAGTAGTTGGGCATCCGGCTTCTCCGCTTGCAGCCTCACCGCCTCCGAGCTGGACAGCCTCACGCAGAACCTCTACATCAACAACCTGATCACCGGCTTTGTGGACGCCGCAGACAGCCGCCGTCTGGCCTCGGCCCTACACTCCTTCTTTGCCCAGGCACAGCAGCGGCTCTGTCAGTTCACCTCCAATGAGCCGGCCGCCCTCCAGCACCTTGCCCCTGATGATGTCTGCGCCAAGGCAGAGATCAAGAACCTCGGCCTTGTCTGGACCACCGGCACCAACTGCCTGGCCCCCACCCAGCCCGACTTCTCCAAGCCCCACCAGTTCACCCACCAACAGCTCACCTCCTGCTTGGCTCACATCTATGACCCCACCGGCTACCTCAGCCCGGCCCTCCTGGAGGGACATCTTCTGCTGCAGACCTCCTTCCCAGCCCACGCCCCTGGGACAAGCCGGCAAAGGAGGGAGTGCGGTAGAGCTGGAGTCAGGTGGAGAAGTCCTTCGAGACTCTTGGAACACTCTCCTACCCCCGCTGCCTCCTCGGCGCTGGCGATTCAGCCTACCACCTCGTTTTCATCTCTGATGGGAGCAAGGCCACCTACGGTTACATGGCCTACCTCGTCGCCATCCAGTCCGCTACGCTAGCCAACCATGTGCGCTTTGTCCTTGCCAAGGCTAGCCTAGTTCCGATAACCAAGAAGGGCATCATCAAGATGGTTCCCCAAGTGGATGTCTGGGGCGCCGTGCTGGCAGTCAAGGCCCTCTCCTACCTCTCCTCCATCCTCAGCCGCACCCTCTACGTTGCTTCCCACGTCGTCCTGTATTGGCTCTGTCAGGGGACCAAGCTGTGTGCCTATGAGCAGCAGTGGGTGGAGGAGATGCGAGCGACCCTGGAACAGTTGGGCTGCAGCGTCAAGTATGTCCCCACTGCCGTCAACTCTGCTGACGCACTCACCAAGCCCACCCACCCCTGTCAGCTCCCCCGCCTTCCACAACTTCCATGTGGGCCCCCTACATCCAGCAGCCGCTTGACGTCTGGCCTAACTGGTCTGCTCCGGAGTGCCCAGAGGACTTGCGGGGGGGGAGATGAGAGGGCGAGCGGAGAGAGAGCGGGAGGGGCTGGCCAGGGCGGAGAGCACCATCCTGGTTGCATTGGCCACGGAGCCGCCACTCTGGGAGCAGCTCCTCTTCCTGGACCAACCCTACAGCGCCATCCTTCGCCAAATCGCCTGGCTGCTGCGCTGGAGCCGAAGGGCTGAGCTGCCCCTGTTGGGCCCCAAGCTGACCCAATTTGAGCTAGCCGCTGCTGAAACCCACCTCCTCCTTCTCCTCCAATGCCAGGCCTATCCGCTGGTATTCAAGTGGGGACTCTACGGCAAGAAGAAAGTTCGAGAGCAACACCAGCTGGCGCTGGTGTGGAGAGAGGATGGGCTCCTTGGAGTGGGATCGCGCATCGCCGACCTTTGGCCCATCCAGCTGCCCGGCAGACATACGCTTGTCCAACGCCTCATCCTCCATCACCACTCCGAGCTCCTCCACCCCACCAATTGGACCACCCTCAACATCCTCCGGGAGCGCTTCTGGGTGACGGGAGGGTTGCACGCGATTTGAGCAGGTGTGCCAGGATGCCGCGCCTGCGCCCTTACCCTCCAATGGCCCCTGCCTTGCCCACCTCCCGGCTTCCTGCCGCAACATCGCCTTACTGCCTTATAAGCCCCCCTTTCGCCATCTTCTTGCCAACCAACTAGGCCCACTGCAAGTCTGGGTGGGTAGCCAGGGGGAGCTGGGTACTGATCTTCACCTGCGCCACCACCCGGGCCCTGCACTTCGAACTCCTAGAGGACTACTCCACTCGCGCCATGCACAAGGCCTTTCTGTGGTTCTGGGCGCATTGTGGGGTGTTGGGAGAAGTCGTATATCTGGACTGCGCCAATGCCTTCTCCAGCTTTGCCCGCCTGCTCAAGGAGCTCCCAGTGGAGCTAGGCATCCGCATCTTGCTGGCTCCATGGCGGATGGGTATGGTGGAGAAGCTCGTGGACCTCACGTTCGCTGCTCACTGACCACCAGCTCTCTATACTCCTCTGCCAGATCGAGGCGGTGCTCAACTCCTGGCCACTCACTCAGCTCACCGACGACCCCATGGACCTCCGCCATTCACGCCGTCCTCTCTTCCCCATCCTCACCACTAAGGCGATCTCCATGGACCTGTCCAAGAGCTACAGCTTGCGCCCCATCAAGAAGTGCGTCTGTTGGAGGAGTGCCGGTGGACGTTCTGGGAGCACTGGAGTGTGGAGTACCTTGCCTGCCTCCAGCAACATCACCAGTCTCAGCTCAAGAAGGGCAAGGCCTCCGCCATCTCCGAGGGCGCCGTCATGCTGCTTGCCGGAGAGGAGCCTTCCTGGCTGTCATCCACTGCCTTCCTGGCCGCGACGGTGTTCTCTGCTACGTCCGCGTCGTCAACGCTCTTGGCCACGAGTTGGACCAGCCTGTCCATCATCTAGTTCCACTAGATCTGGAGCTGGAGCCAGACTTCGAGCCACAGATGGACTCCACCCCAGGCTCTCCGACGCCCTCCGCCTCCGCTCAGCATGAGGCCAACGAGGCCCCCAAGGCCCCCCTGGCCCAGACCTTTGACGACCCTGCCACCGGCAGGGATGCCGAGGAGATGACTGCTGACCTGCTCAAGGACCCCAACTACCGACCTCGCCCGCAGCTGAGCTGTCGCTCTGCCAACCGAGCTCCCACTGCTCCAGCCAGACAAGTCCCCTGCCTGCCACTCACCGCCCGAGGCCTTCGCGACCTCCTCCGCCAGAGCGCTGCGGAGCTGGGCCAGTGAGCCGGGCCAGCCGACGTCCGCCCCTCCGCCTACTCCGTCCCCTCGCCTTCACCTTCTAATCTGACTCTGGCAGGTCCAGTTAGCTTACCCGGCGGGGCCTCTTCCCCATGGTCGGATGTGCACTGGACGTACTCGTCTGCACCCCCCCCCCCCTCTGGCAGGCCCAGTTATTTTTCCTGGCAGAGCCTATTCTCTGTGGTCGGATGTGCACTGGGTGGACTCATCTGCCTCCACTCCCCCCTTCTCTCCAGTGCCTGTTCGCTTCCCTGGACGGATGTGCACAGGTGAAAACTCACTCAGTCACCGGACTCCTCCCCCCATTCTGCATCGATTCTGCTGCCGCCTTCCCCTCTCCGGCAGCCCTGACATCTCCCAGTTCCTCTTTTCATGCCTCTCTGGCAGCCCGGGACCCTCTATTTGGAGGGCGCGGACCTGAGGCCAGCAACCGCATCCCTTGCCCATCCCTTCACCTCCCCTCTGTCAAGGAGTGATCCGGGACCCCCTTTCCCACAAGGGCGCAGATCTGGCTCTCTCCGCCTCTCCCCTCTCCCGGCCCCTACCTTTGCTCCTCTTGTTTCGCCTGGCCTAGAGCCCAGTGCTTCGTTGCTCTTTTGCCAGCCTCTTTTGCTTTGTCTGGCAATGTTAAGCATCCTTTTTCTGCTCTCCGTTCCCTGCCGTGACCTTCTCCTTTCTCTCCACTTTGGAGCTTGTTTAGTGTATCTATGCTTCCGCAGCTAGAGCCTGTCATTTTTTGTGCCAACCTCACTGGCGGTGATCGTTGTTGCCTGGCCTCGCATGTTTAGCGCATTCTCCAGCTCTCCGCCTCGTTTTGCCATGACACGTATTCTTCTTCTTCCATTCCATCCACCTATGAGCTTGCCGCCTTTGTGGCCTCTTTTTGCCTTCGCTGCTCCTGGCCATCCGCTTCCCAGTTGAGCGTAGAGTCTTTTTGGTTGTCTGAGAAGGGCATGGAGGTGTATTTTGACTCTCAAACTAGGCCCCAAGATCTAATGATGGCGGTGGCCTGGCAACCCTACCCCTTCGGCTTCTACCATACTCCCTAGCCATGCGTTCGTCTCGGGAATTTGCCCGCCTGCACTCACCCCACATCCCCTCCTCTCCCCCTCAGACCAACCTTGCCTCCGCTATTCACTTGCCTTTTGAACGAGCAAAAGGGAGACGTTTGGGTGTGGAGGAGACAATACAAGCAGAGACGACGGAGTACATCCCGACGGCCTAGGGCTCCTTGTCCTTTGGCTACGCCCAGTCTGCCGCTGCTTCTGCTCTCACCATCACCTCCAAGGAGGATGGCTCTGTCGTGGACCTCCCCCTACTTTTGTTGAACATCCCCTAATATGGATTGATTCATACTGCGATAAATCACTTATTCGAAATATATATATTCCATTGCCCATCCAACCGCCTTGGCGGCCTCCCCCGCGGGACATTCCAGCACAAGATGACCCACCTCTGTATCATGGCGGGAACCAAAATGGTAAAGAGCCTGAAAATGAAATGCGAAAGCTAAAAGTAACATTGGCAAACAGACCAAATGTATGTTATTTCTGCGGTTTAGGCTGTTCTGTAGATGACGATGGTTCATCTGGATTGGTATTTACTTCGATACCTGTTTCAGCATCTACGACTTCACCAGCATCTTCATTCATGTCTTAAAGCCTTTTGTAAATGGAAAAAAAGTGAAAAGATTGAAAAACCTGGGTTCGCGTGAAAAGTTATTTCATCAGGATCCTGTTCCTGACCCAAGTCTGTTTCAACCACTACCTGTTTCAACCCCTTTGGGCCGCTCCGCGGTCAAAAACCACCAAATAGGTAAATTTTAAATTTTCCGTCTTTGTTTAATTTCACACCATAATTGTTGGCTTGCATCTAAATAACTATACTTTTTGAATTTTTCATAAAAATTTGCCCCAGAAAAGTCATTTACTTGCTCTGCAGAGGGCTGTTTGGTTAGGATTTCATTGCGATTTAAGTTGTCAGGTCTGGATGGCCCTGTGTTGTCAGGTCTGGATGTCAAAGGGGTATATATATATATATATATATATATATATACCCAGGGCAAAAATTTAGTAACCTCTATGAAACCCGGATTGGCTTGTGTGCCTATCCGCGTTGAAAAATCATGGTATAGATGTCACTTGATATTGCACAATTCCCACATTTGCCTTACCTGATAAAATGTCCCCCAATAAATACAGTCATTACTAAATTAGCTGCATAAAACATCCATTTAAGTATAATTTTATATTTTTATTAATGATTACACTGACGTCTCATATGTTTATATCCTGAAGGTTAGAAATCATAAATATTTGACCGCGGAGCGGCCCGAAGGGCCGCTCCGCGGTCTATAGAGGTTACTCAACTTTTGTCCTCATATATATATATATGTGTGTATATATGTATGGGTATCTGGAAATGCTGTCCACGGGCGAATTCTCAGCGGATTTGGACAAACTTATTTTTTTGCTGAAAGGTAATAACATTTTAGGAAGATCTGGACGGGTGGAACTGGTCCCGGAGCATTTGAAACATTACTTCTTTGGGTAGAAATGTTGAAAAATGGGGTATGCTGTAAAATGCTCAATTCTCAACGGATCTTGACAAACTTTTTTTTCCTGAAAGGTAATTAAATTTTAGGAAGATCTGGAGGGGTGGAACTGGTCCCGGAGCATTTGAAACGTTACTTTTTTGGGTAGAAACGTTGAATAATGGGGCATGCTGAGAAACGGCAAATTCTCAACAGATTTGGACAAACTTTTCTTTTCCTGAAAGGTATTAAAATTAAAGGAAGATCTGGAGGGGTGGAAATGGTCCTTTAGCATTTGAAACATTACTTCTTTGGGTAGAAAGGTTTAAAAATGGGGTATGGTGAGAAATGGCGAATTCTCAACGGGTTTGGACAAACTTTTTTTTTGCTGAAAGGTAATAATATTTTAGGAAGATCTGGAGGGGTGGAACTGGTCCCGGAGCATTTGAAACATTACTTTTTTGGGTAGAACGTTTGAAAAATGGGGTATGTTGAGAAATGGCGAATTCTCAACGGATTTGGACAAACTTTTTTTTTGCTGAAAGGTAATAACATTTTAGGAAGATCTGGAGTGGTGGAACTGGTCCCGGAGCATATGAAACATTACTTTTTTGGGTAGAAAGGTTGAAAAATGGGGTATGTTGAGAAATGGCGAATTCTCAACGGATTGGGACAAACTTTTTTGTTGCTGAAAGGTAATAAAATTTGAAGAAGACCTGGAGGGATGGAACTGGTCCCGGAGCATTTGAAACATTGCTTTTTTGGGTAGAAAGGTTGAAAAATGGGGTATGTTGAGAAATGGCGAATTCTCAACAGATTAGGACAAACTTTTTTTGCTGAAAGGTAATAAAATTCTGCAACGTTCTGGATTTGGTCCCCAACCTTTTGAAACATCCCTTCTTTGGGTAAAACTCGTAAAAGTTAAGACTTGTGAGGTGTTTAGCTCCGCGGTCACCTATTGCGCTCTGCGCCATATACTTGTTTGATCCACAATTTGTACATAACGATTCCAAATCTGTGCTTACTTTTGAAAATGGGTGAAAAACCACAGACTTCGAAATTCCATGCATTCATATTGTAAGGATATTGGAAGGTGGTGTTTCATATTGGAAGGTGGTGTGCTCCGCGGTCACCTATTGCGCTTTGCGCCATATACTTGTTTATTTCAATCTTTGTCAATCAACCGATCAATCAATCTCATTCTTTGTAGTTTGCATTTCAACTGGCTGGCCTTTTAGCTTGATTGGCTGTATGCTTACCAAGAAAGTAGTCAATCCCTAATCATATTGCCTCAAATGTTCCGATGTCTCAAGTTGTCGCTAATTTGTGCATTGTGTCACTGCATAGTAGGCACATACATACCTCGACTGTGACTCAGCATTTGTGAATGGAGAAAAAAGGGTGCTGGGGTGTCTGAATCCATCATCTGCATATATTCTGAATGGTTTGTTTCTGTCCTATGGAGTTTCCCATTTGCAAGGCTGATCAAGATGGAGTTGAAGGACAATAAAATAGGCTGCAGCGTGGGAGACTCCCACCTTGCAACCTCAAATTTAGCATCTCAAGACATGACACAATCACACGTAGAAAAAGAAGTAACAGAAGAAGAGCAAAGGGCACAACAAATACTTAAAGAACTCCTTGTTAGAGAACTGGAGCAATCACTTCAAGTCTAAATTCATGTAACCATGAGTCAGGCACTTAGCACAAAAAGCTTTCTGCAGAAAAGATCTCAGCAATTTTGCCGACTTCTCAAAGAATTATTAACCATACTGCATGGGAGTGAAAACGATAGAGAAATGATGGGGCTGTCTTTTCAGAACACATGTTAGCACACCACTGTTCATGAGTGTGAATCGATGCTCATTTCGCAAACTGCCCTATAAACAAGTATATGGCGCAAATCGCAATAGGTGACCGCGGAGCGCTTACACCTTCACATGTAGCAAAATCCAAAAATTAAGGAAAATTTCTGCTGTGAGGGTGAACATTTCATCTCAAAAGGAAAAGTCTGTGGTTTCTCAACCATTTTCAAAAGTAAGCACAGATTTGGAATCGTTATATACAACTTGTGAATCAAAAAAACCAAAGTCTTCTGTTCAATTATCAGCCGTTCAGCTGCTACTAATTATTGATGCTATTGTCATGCATGAAATTTTGTCACTCAAGAGGGCAAGTCTGTGGTTTCACAACCATTTTCAAAAGTAAGCACAGATTTGGAATCGTTATATACGACTTGTGAACAAAAAAACTCAAGTGTTTTGTTCAATTATCAGCTGTTCAGCTGCTACTAATTATTGATGCTATTGTCATGCGTGAAAGTTTGTCACTCAAGAGGGAAAGTCTGTGGTTTCTCAACCATTTTCAAAAGTAAGCACAGATTTGGAATCGTTATATACGACTTGTGAACAAAAAAACTCAAGGGTTCTGTTCAATTATCAGCCGTTCAGCTGGTACTAATTATTGATGCTATTGTCATGCGAGAAAGTTTGTCACTCAAGAGGGAAAGTCTGTGGTTTCTCAACCATTTTCAAAAGTAAGCACAGATTTGGAATTGTTATATACAACTTGTGAACAAAAAAACTCAAGTGTTCTGTTCAATTATCAGCCGTTCAGCTGCTACTAATTATTGATGCTATTGTCATGCATGAAAGTTTGTCACTCAAGAGGGAAAGTCTGTGGTTTCAAGATTACAGGAGCTACAGCGGAAAAACTGTATACTGCGATTTTCAAGTCTTTCTACCCAAAAAAAGTAATGTTTCAATTGCTCAAAAACCCGGGTCTACCCCTCCAGATCTTCTTAAAATAGCATTACCTTTCAGGGAAAAAAAACTTTGTCCAAATTCGTTGAGAATTCGCCCGGGGCCAGCATTTCCAGATATACATATATATATATAACAAAAGTTGAGTAACCTCTATAGACCACGGAGCGGCCCTTCGGGCCGCTCCGCGGTCAAAAATGCCTTAACATGCTATTTTGCACATATTGAGTATATAGATTGCCGACGGGAAAACTCTTTTCTACAACTTTACGCAGCCTGGCCAACAGGTCATCACCTTCTCTCCTGAGTTTTGGACCACTCCTTGGCAGACAGAGAGTTGACTGACTTCAGGTGCACTGTGAAACATTGCTTTTAGAGCGCTTTTGACAGCAACGAAATTGTATTTTCCGGCATTCCCATCTTCTAGTTGGCGATACACATCAAGTGCTGTACCTTCGAGGTACTGGACAATTCGTCGGCATGCGCAGAATTGGCTGGTTGATTACTTGCGTGAGCGATTTCAGCGAATTGGGTTAGCCAGGCGCTTGTACTGCCTTCACCATCATAGGGATTTAGACACAGAAGGCTGTGGTGCTTTTTCACGGAGAAGCAAGGGCTAAGATAACACCCTGATCTCAGAAGTAGGCGCAGAGCGCTGACCAGCCTTGTTGTGGATGGGCCTTAGCTAGATCAAGCGCATCATCACAATATGGAACTGAAGAAGTGCTGTGAAAATTTTCGTATGGTTTAAATCCGTACATTGTACAATGACATAACAATCACAATAAATCATCAATCACCAATCTATGCATTGGTTGCATGGCGAACAGCAGAGAAGCTGAAGCCTTTGCTGCACCTCTGCAATCTATGCATTGGTTGCATGGCGAACAGCACAGAGAAGCTAAAGATTTTGCTGCACCTCTGCAATCTGTGCATTGGTTGCATGGCGAACAGCACAGAGAAGCTGAAGCCTTTGCTGCACCTCTGCAATCAATGCATTGGTTGAATGGTTAAAAGCACAGAGAAGCTGAAGCCTTTGCTGCACCTCTGCAATCTATGCATTACGCCGAAATCCCACAATGCAAACTAGAACATAAATCTGCCATAATTAGCCCATATCAAGCCCAGTTATGCCATAACAGGCCCAGTTCTGTTTAACATTTAAAGCAATA
>JASANA010011271.1:0-14942 GCA_030248095.1 Ptycholaimellus sp. GST1_10
ATGACAAGAGAATCTCGCTAAGTTCCTGCTGTTACACCACATATATGGCGCAAAGCGCAATAGGTGACCGCGGAGCGCTTACACCTTCACATGTAGCAAAATCCATAAATTAAGGAAAATTTCTGCTGTGAGGGTGAACATTGCATCTCAAAAGGAAAAGTATGTGGTTTCTCAACCATTTTCAAAAGTAAGCACAGAATATGACTTGTGAATCAAAAAACCAAAGACTTCTTTTTAAATTATCAGCCGTTCAGCTGCTACAAATTATTGATGCTATTGTCATGCATGAAAGTTTGTCACTCAAGAAGGCAAGTCTGTGGTTTCTCAACCATTTTAAAAAGTAAGCACAGATTTAGAATAGTTATATACGACTTGTGAACAAAAAACTCAATTTGTCTGTTCAATTATCAGCCGTTCAGCTGCTACTAATTATTGATGCCATTGTCATGCGTGAAAGTTGTCTGTTCAATTATCAGCCGTTCAGCTGCTACTAATTATTGATGCCATTGTCATGTGTGAAAGTTTGTCACTCAAGAGGGCAAGTCTGTGGTTTCTCAACCATTTTCAAAAGTAAGCACAGATTTGGAATTGTTATATACGACTTGTGAACAAAAAAACTCAAGTTGTCTGTTCAATTATCAGCCGTTCAGCTGCTACTAATTATTGATGCCATTGTCATGCATGAAAGTTTGTCACTCAAGAGGGCAAGTCTGTGGTTTCTCAACCATTTTCAAAAGTAAGCACAGATTTGGAATTGTTATATACGACTTGTGAACAAAAAAACTCAAGTTGTCTGTGCAATTCTCAAGATTACAGGTGCTACAGCGCAAAAACTGTGTAATGCAATGTTTAAAACTTTCTACCCAAAAAAGTAATGTTTCAAATGCTCGGAAACCGGTTCCACCCCTCCAGATCTTCCTAAAATAGCATTAGCTTTCAGGAAAAAAAAAGTTTGTCCCAATCCGTTGAGAATTCGCCCGTGGACAGCATTTCCAGAAATATATATACCTGAGGACAAAAGTTTAGTAACCTCTATAGACCGCGGAGCGGCCCTTCGGGCCGCTCCGCCAGTAACAAACCTCTAGCACAGATTTCAAAAATTTGTTTTTTTGCAATTTCGCCAAAAAAAATTTTTCCCGGCAAATGGAACCCATTTTTTCTGAAAATTCAGGTCATGTTAATCCATCGCTCCAGATACCTTGTCCCACGAGAGATTTTTGAGGTGAAAATCGAAAACTCCCATTTTGACCCTATGTTATAACATATCTGGTACCATCGGCAAGCCGAAAGTAATGCTCTTTTCTCCCAAAGATCGATATTCCCGAGTATAACGCTAAGGAAATTTTCCTAATACTAATGGAATCTGCTTGTGGGGCATTTGCATTTTGTTTTCGCGCGCAGTGCCAAGGCTCTTTTCATGCGCACTCAAACAAAATACAAGTGACAAAGCAGATTTCATTTAGTATTAGGGAAAATTTCCTTAGGTTTATACTCGGGACAGTCGATTTTTGGGAGTAAAAGAGCATTACTTTCGGCTTGCCAATGATACCAGATATTTCCTCAACTTTAAACATATAAAAATTGAAGAAAAGTAATATTTGCATGCAAAATTCAGATGACACAGCAGATTTTTCCATTTGTAGCATTTGGTAGGATTCGAACCAATGCTTTAACCAATAAGAAATAGGCAAAAATTATGTCTAGCCTAGGAATCGAACCTAGTAGACACATGTACCGTGTCAACTGCACACACCACTACACTACTGGGTCATACGGCTGAGCTTAAGGACAGAGCTAAATTATTCTTGTCCAAGAACCCGGGGGTTGGGGGCGTGGTGGATAAAAGGAATACCTACACTCGTTCATTAGCAGATGCAAAGGAGCAGCAGCAGCTGCAGCAGGAGCGGCAGAAGGAGTTCGTACGGCACTTTGTTTTTGTTTTTATTTATGTAATACTAAGTTTTTTGGGCTGTTCTCGCGAGTGTAGACTAATTTTTGTATGCTATTTCCTATGCAAAAAGAATTACATCGATTGGATTTGCCTGTGGTGAACCAGAGCCTTATCAATTTTTTGTATGCCTATGTTGTAGGTTAAGGAAAAATAATGTCAACGTTATCCCAATAAAACACTAAAACTGTAGCTAAAAACCATACAACTAAATGAATACTGCGCAGAGAAAATTTTTTATACCAAAAAATGGAATTTTGAAACAAAAAAATTTTCGACCATTTTTTGCCAGTTATAACATAGAGAGGCAAAATGTGAGTTTTCGATTTTCACCTCAAATATCTTTCGTGGAACAAGGTATCTGGAGCCATGATTGGCATATTTAGGTAAAATAACCCGAATTTTTAGAAAAATGAGTCCCGGTTAACGGAAACAAGTATATGCCGCAGAGCGCAATAGGTGACCGCAGAGCCCCCCCCCCCTCAACTTATTACCTTTAAGCAAAAAAAAAGTTTGTCCAAATCCATTGAGAATTCGCCATTTCTCAACATACCCCATTTTCAAAATTTCTACCCAAAAAAGTAATGTTTCAAATGCTCCGGGACCAGTTCCACCCCTCCATATCTTCCTAAAATGTTATTACCTTTCAGCAAAAAACAAGTTTGTCCAAATCCGTTGAGAATTTGCCATTTCTCAAAATACCTCATTTTTCAAAATTTCTACCCAAAAAGTAATGATTCAAAAGCTCTGGGACCACTTCCACCCCTCCAGGTCTTCCTAAAATATTATTACCTTTCAGGGAAAAAAAGTTTTGTCAAAATCCGTTGAGAATTGAGCCTTTTACAGCATACCCCATTTTTCAACCTTTCTACCCAAAAAAGTAATGTTTCAAATGCTCAGATTCCGGGTCTACCCCTCCAGATCTTCCTAGAATATTATTACCTTTCAGGAAAAAAAGTTTGACCAAATCCGTTGAGAATTCGCCCGTTCCCAGCATTTCCAGATGTATATACGTATATATATATGAGGACAAAAGTTAAGTAACCTCTATAGACCGCGGAGCGGCCCTTTGGGCCGCTCTGCGGTCAAAAATTTTTTTTAATGAAATTTCAAAAAAAACAAATTAATTTTTAATGAAATTTGAATTAATGTTTATCTTGTCAAGGCAGTTCAAATGGTGGTCGAATCATTAAAATAGTTTGAGAAGAAAACGAGTTATAGGCAGTTTAAATTTTGGTCATTTTTGAAATTTCACAAATTCGTCAAAAATTGAATTTTGATCACTCACAGGCCACAAAAAGTCTTAAAATTGTGTCTAGTTTCGAAAAAAATAAAAAGGGGGCTTAAAATGTTTGTGCAACTACGTTTCTGAGACATTTGACCTTCTCAGTAAAACTCTTCTCTTAAAAGATCTAGCAATAACCTCGAAAACGTACACCTGGGTCGAAAAGAGGGGCTGGGCGCTGACACTTCGCTAAAGCTCCGTTTGCACCAGCCCAATAATACTTAAGACAGCATTTCTGAAAGACTCGAGAGGGACCATTCCACTTTTGAAAAAAGAAAGTTTTCAGATTCGAATGATGTTGTGCCACCATCCAAGGCAATTTAGTTCTCATCTCTGTGCCACCAGTTGATTCGCAAAAAAGGAATTTGTTGACCTGAAATGAGCACTTTTGTAACATGTACTTTTTTGGGGCTCTGAATGAAACCTGCAATTTCAGTTTTTGAAAAAGTTTGTTTAATAAATTATAGATAATTGGGGACTATTATATATCATTCGAAAGGTAGTTTGGAGGTAAAAAAGGTAGTGTACTCCGATTTTGAAAAAATTTTGTCCAAAAAACGTAATTTTGAAAAATCGAAAATTTTGGCTTTTCCATTTTGGTGTGCTATCCCACTCCAGATCGAGGATGAGGGGTGAGAAAGGGCTGTCTGTAACATAGCTGCTGGAAGGGTCGGTGGGCTGTTCGATGTCGCCGAAGCAATATCTGCGGGCCTAGTGCGTGAAGCTGATGGTGTGGTAGAGCTTAAGCATCGTGTCTGCCATCTAGACCACCAAGCCTTCCATTTCTTTTCTACATCCAACAATTGCATAGACTGGCTAGTCGAGAGAGGAGAGGTCCAGCTAAATAGTAGGAGATAAGAGACAGTTGTCCAAAGTTCATAATCACGCTGAAGCAGCACAGACTAGATTCCAACTAGATCACAGGATTGAAGGAAGTCAATGCTACTAGAAGCAAATAATAAGAAGGGGGTACATCTAAAGGGAGGGGTGAGGAATCAAAGTGGGGTAGGGGCCCACATGCTTCAGCGAAGGCCTACAAGGCGCAGCTCCTCCTCCGCCTCCAGCTGGATCTGCTTGGGGTTGTAGAAGGTCAGCACCAACTCAGACCGGCATAGAGGGGCAGAAAAGATGGGCCGCTGTAGGAGGAGGATGCGCTGAGTGGCGTTGGAATGCAGTGGGAGTAGGCCCTGCATAGACTTGCTCAATCTTGTGGAGTGAGTTGAGGAAAGAATGAAGTGCAGGTTAGGGTGTCCTCATCTTCAGGGCAGTAGTATGTAGGCAAGCTGATGCTCACCTGCCTGTGAGGAGGGTTGAAGGGAGGAAAGGAGCTTGAGGCAGAAGAGCGGTGCTATAGGGTTGGTCTTCTTCATTCTGCTCTCCTCTCTTCCTCATCCAGCTTGTAAGGCTGGAGCCCAGACCTGGGCCTCTGTCCGGCCAACATCTGCTGAACACAGAGACGATGGTGTTGATGATGTCATCAATGGTGTGGATGATGGACAAGCCACAGCTCATGAAGTGGGCGAGATAGAGGATCACCGTGCAGAGTCCAACCATCGCCTTGAGTGACAGGGCCACTCCCAGCATGAAGTAGATGGGCCGCAGAATCCTGTCCTTCAGGCTTCTGACCTCCACCTCACTCTTCCTCTTCACCTCCTTCAGGCCTTCTGACATCGATCCAACGATTCCAGTCAATGCTCTGCTATACTCCTTGATGTTTCTGGACACCTCCTCTGGCTCCCAGGAGAAGTGGCTGGAAATTGGAGCATAGCTTCCACTTGACGATCGATGCATGGCATGTCGGCTGAGTAGGCAGCGAGGGCAGCAAAGGGCTGGAGGATAGGTATATTGTAGAGAGGAGGGGCATCAAAGGTGATATCAGGCACCAATTTGTGCAAGTGTGGGCTCATCAAGTAGGTGGCAAATACACCAATGGTGAGGTTGCAGAAGTAGTCACTGATGTTGCCCTTGTTGGTCTTGTCCACAAACTCGAATCTGGTCACCTGATTGCAGTGCACCTCTGGACTGAACCAAGTCAGATCCCTACTGCCTCCTTCTGGCAGGTAGATAATCTGTCCGTCCATCAGCTCCACAGGCATGAACAAGGAACAGAAGTTGTTCCCTGGCAGGCGATAATAGGGATAAATCCTTTTCACCTCTGCCCTGTGGCACTGACTGATGAAGATCATCAATCCCTTCACCTCAGCTGCAATGTCCTGATGCTTCAGCATCGCTTGTAAACCGTTGGTGGGGTTGAGGTAGAAGAGTTGTTTGAAGATCTGGTACTGGTGCTCTTCCAGCACCCAGATGTGATGCTCATCCAGCAGTTGGCTGTCATGGACGAATTTGGTCATTGCCTCCACGATGAAGTGCAGCTTTGGAGAAACGGAGTCAGAGCTATTCTTTGTCTTCTCCAGCTTCGACAGCCTCTCGTGGATGGCATCGATGCATCTGCGCCAATGGGCTAGAGGCTCTGATGGGTTCACTAGCCTCTTCTTCCTAGAGAGTCCCAGAGAGGAGCTGAGTTGAAAGCCTTTCAGCAAGAACTGGTAGTAGCGCAAGGGCTTCAGACCATTTTGCTTCATCTGACTAAGCTCATCTCATAAAAGTCTCTCTTCCCAGGTCTAAGTGGAGGTGCAGTGGATGAATTGGCGCCACTTTCCTGTCCTATCTCAATCTGAGGATTCACCACCACCACCTTCCTATTCACTCTCATCGGCAGCCCTTCTTTGGAAAGTAGAATGACTGATGGAAGACATTTCAAGGCAGGCTGGTTCCAGGTGTAGTCGGGGTTTGGAAGGTAGGTGGAGATGGCTGATTGCATGGATGGAATGTGCACGCGGTTCTCTCCAATGACCTTGGCATTGTAGGTGCCCTTGAGCTCATAAGGGCAGAAAGAGAGCAGGGGGGACTGGTCCCAGACGATGGTGTACATGATCTTCTTGCAGAACTCCCACTCTGAATGGCACCCGGACATGTAGCCCAGGCTGGACACCACCGACTCATGTTGGACCACCACTTCTCCTACCATGAGGATGAAGTTCAAGTAGGAGACAGTCTTGTAGCCCCACCACTCATACACCGGGAAGGTGGAGACGTTGGTGGAGTACTTTTAAGGGCCAATCTGGACCAAGGGGACCTCCCAAAAGGTCCAGGTCTGCCAGGCCATGGTGCACTCATGTGGCGCCACTGCCCTCAAGTCCTTCCAAGCCACCTTTGACCACTGGAAGCCAGAAGCCACCTTTGCCAGAAGGAGGTGTAGGTGCGGTAGTTCTGGAACTCAATCCTGCACCTAGCTGCAGGGACAGTGGGAAGGCGGTAGTGATCAATGTAGAGATCAACTGGATGATAGATGACATCCTCCTTTGTGTGGTCTATGGAGCAGTTGCGGTGGAAGTCCGGGTAGACAAACAGCACCTTAGGACAGATGTAGAAGTCCACTCCAGATGGAGGGAATGCTGTGGAGAACGCAGGGGGCTGAGGAGGTTTGTGAGGGACTTGGAGTGGAGGAGTGTGCAGCAGTACTTGGGCATCGGCTAGCAGCTGTCCATGAGAAGGAACCAGAGTGGCGTTCACCCCGCCTCCAAGACTCACTAAGCTGAGCAGCCCTAGCAACATCCAAGGAAAGGTTTCCTGTTTGCCCACCCTCTCTCTTTTGATCCACTGAGGCGGCAGAGCCAGCGGAACTGACTATGCTTCATCGGAAGACTGTCGCCGAGTAACAGAGCTGGACAGAGATGCATCTTGAGAGACCCATTTGCGGAACTGCTCATTCTGCTGAGCCTCTGCTGGATCTTCACCTCTCAGCTGCGCCTCTGAGTGATGCTGGAAACAGAGTTTCAGCCGCTCTTCATCCCCGTAGCATCCTCTGACTAGGCCAAGGAATTCCTTGTGCAGACCTCTCGGCTCCTGCTCTAGATGCTCCTCCTGGAGTGAAAGCAGAGCCTGAGTGTCTCTGGGCACCCTGGGCGGTCAGAGGTTGTAGAAGTCCTGCGTGGGCTGTTTTCCTAGGGTGGCCTTGTCCAGAGACTTGTACATCACTCGGTGTCTTCTCTTTGACTGGCGCTTCAGGATGCCCTTCATAGGTTCCTTTGCAGGAAGGGTCCTGGGAGTGGAAGGAAGGGGGACTTCTGCTGGTCCTTGGAGAGAGGGCTGTCCATCGTCAGCAACCTTGTCGCCAACCTCTGGTTCCAGGTCCACTCTTCCCTCCTCTTCTCTTCCTGTTCCTACTCCCCGCGGTCTGGGCAGAACCTCTGGGGCATCAATGGCAGCGGAGGCTGCAGAGGTTTGTAAAGGATGGGAATGAGGTTGGAGATGTGGTGGTGCATAAACTTGTTGTGTTTGCTGCCTCCCTTCACCTTCCGCCTCACTAGCACAATCGCCTCCTGTGGCTCCAAATAGCAAGAAGGCAGTAGCTCCACTAGGCGGCCTAGCTTGAAGGAGTGTCGGGGTGTTTCATCCTTGCTCAGCCACACCAGTTCTCCCTCCATGGGCTCTCTGTACACCTTGCCCTTCCTGGGCTTGTAGTGGTTCTTGCGCTCCTCAATCAGGACCTGCGGCAGGTGCTCCTTGAATGCCTGCCAAAGCTTGGCCAGCTGGCGCTCATACACCTTTAAGAGCCTTTGCATTGCTCCATACAATTCCTCTGGGTCTTTCACTTTATCATCCCAGTTGGGCGGGAGGACCAGGTTGAGTTGAGGGTGGAGGAAGTGTGCAGGTGTTATGATGGAGCTGGACTCGCCATATGCAAAGAGGGGCCTGGAGTTGATGATGGCCTCTGTCTGGGCCAGCAGGAGCGTCAGCTCATATTCCTTCAGCTTGCAGCTGACAATCAGCTTCTTCAACACCTTCACCGTCAATCCCACCATGTTCTCCAACAATCCTGCTGAGGCTGGATGTGTAGGCGGAATGGTGCAGATATGGATGTTGTGCTTGGCCAAGAAGGCGGTGATGGCCGGATCGTTGGCCAGCTGCTCACCAGCGCTTGCTTTGCTGAAGAGGGACCAGGCTGCTCTGAGGAGCAACTTTGCGTTGTTGCAGTAGAGTTGTCTGGGGAAGCCAACCCTGGCCATGAAGATGCCCAGGCCATTGGCGATGGATTGCCCTTCCAGGTCCGGGATCAGCGTCAGCGCCACCACATGCACCACCTGGCAGAGATAGACCAGAATGTATCCTGCCCTCTCTACCATCAACTCCTTGGCCTTCTTGTACTTCCAATAGGGCTCCAGCTTCTGCTCAGGATCGCGGTAGACCTGGATGTAGCTGATAGACCCTTTCTGGTCAATTGACATGTGCTGCATGGCACAAGCACTGTCAAAACACAGGGCAGGGTAAGGGCGGAAGCAAGGCAATGCAAACGGCATTGCCTCAAACCTTCTACAAATGATGCAGAGCCTGATGAAGGCCTGCATCTTCCGGATGGCGCTAGTTATCCAGTAGCGTTTCCAAAAGAGCCCTGCTGTCACCCTGGCCTTCAGATTCCTGCCAGTTCATGGAAATGGAGGACAAGAAGCACCGTGAATGGTGTCGTTTGGTATGAGCAATGGGTGCTTGGCATGGCCAGCCTGCTGCCGCAGCGCAGCAGCCCTGACTTGCCAATGAAGAGGTAGGCCTTCAGCTGGAGGTGGTGGACCCAGAGCTCTTCTGTTGCCTTCTTCTTGTCCACCAACACTGCAGATGTTCCTGGGTTGGGCAGTCCTTTAGCCTTTCTCCAGGCTCTGCGGACGTAGGCAGTGATGCGGAGGAGGGTAGGAAGACCTTCTTTCTGGAGGTATTGCTTGGCCTGCATGTGGAAGGGGCCGGGGAAGCTGGTCTGGACAACCAGCTTGCAGGTGGAGTTCACCAGGATGTGGTACTCCGGGCCAAAACTCTTCTCCTCCTGCTTCCATTCCAGAGGAGCCAGCCCGTCTGCCTTGTGAGTAGGCGGCTCCTAGTTGGGGAATTGAGAGGCCTCTCCTTGGGCCCAGCTGGGGCCATAGAACCAGAGGCATAAGTTGTCCTTCTGCAGGTACTCTGCAAAACGAACGCCTCTGGAGGTTAGGTTGGCTGGGTTGTCCTTGCTGCAGACGTGATGCAGGGAGAAGTGCAGGGACTCCTGCAGACTCCGGATGTAGTTGATCTGGTTGTTGGTGTAGGTAGTGGGGCTGCATCCAAGGTGGATCTGTTGGAGGGCAATCATGCTGTCCGTGTAGACGTGCTTCTCCACCATGCCGATGGTTGCTGGCAGCTGCTTCTCCATGAAGCGCAGCAACTTTGCGGCTTTCTCCACTGCCAACAACTCCAGCTTTGGCATGTCTTCCAAACGTCCTGGATTAGGAGAGGCTTTGGAGATGAGCAGGGTGCAGTAGGTGCCACTGGAGATCTCGCGGCAGTTGCCATGCTCATCAAGGATGGAGATGGGGATGGGGCGGAATGCGCTGCTGGCAAAGGAGTAGGCGTAGCAGCAGCCATGCGCCTTGCTGCTTGCGTCCACGAATACTAGCAGCCAGATCTTGGACCGCGGGGACCAGGCCGCCCTCCTCTGGATCTTCACCAAGGGCAGCCCTTCAAGGTCTTCCAGCACCTCCTTCCACCCATCCGTAGCTGTCCACTTGGATTTGGCTGAAGAGGAGTTTGGGGATGATGATGATGGGTGAGTGTAGGCCATGTGGGTCAACACGGTGGGCAAAGGTTTTGATGACATTGCATTTGGTGCATGGCCAAAGGGGAAACTGGATGTTGGTGTGGCCGATGTACAGGGTGTCGATGGTGATGTCCCAGCTGATGCCCAGGACCTTCACGCCCTCCATCTTTCCCTTCTCCTCCTGGGAGAGGCTGGCATTGAACACCTTGCTGTTGCTCACAAACTCCCTCAGGTTCATCTTGGCCGCGTTGAAAATGGCCACAGCTTCCCTCTTCTTCCGCATTGCCTTGGTGATGTTAGAGGCGTTGAAGGCAATGTTGTCCACATAGATTGGGGACTGGATCTCCTTGGCCAGCTCTGAGCCCTCCTCCTCCAGGAAGGAGTTAATGACGACCTGGAGGATGGCCGGGCTGGACTTGAACCCAAAGCCCATGTGGGTGAGCCTCAGGTAGGCGTAGTTTTCAAAGCCCAGTGGCTTGGCTGGGTCCCGGAGCCAGATGAATCTGGCTAGATCTTTTTGCTTGGGGAGGAGAAGGATCTGCAGGAAGGCCTTCTCCAAGTCACCCACCGCCAGGATCTCAGAAAGAGGTAGCGGAGAAGGATCCTCATCAAGGATCCCAACAGCTGTGGCCCTGTCTCCAGTAGACCATTGAAAGTGGTGTTGGGGAGGACACGAGCTGTTGGATCAAGTACAGGGCAGCATTTGGTGTGTTGAGAAGTAGACTTCTCAACAGGGAAGCAGGAGAGCTCAACCTCTCCAGAGGCACCTCCTCTGCATAGCCCACCTCCACCATCTGTCAGATGGAGAGGTGGAAGGCATCTTGGAGATCGGTCCTCTTCTCCAGTTTTCTGCACAGGCTGTGCAGACGGTTCAGTGCCTTGTTCTTCCCATCTCTGGCTCCTGCAGGGAACCCTCCATCTCTGAAGGGGAAGGGAGCCATGAAGCAGCCCCCGGAAATCCTTTGCAGGTCCTCCTTGAAGTGCTGCAGGGCGGCGGTGTGAGTGTCCTCCTGAATTTCTTCCTCAGTGAGGCCCTCACTCTCAAGGGTATAGAGCTCCTTGAGCTCTCCGCTCACACTCGCGTTCACCAGCATCGATGCCTCTCACTGCTGCTTCCTGGAAAGGATGATTTGAGCTGGGGTGCTCCTATGAGGAGCTGGCCGATGGGTAAGTTGTTGATGGACAGAAGGGGTGCAATGTTGGCTTCTCTGTCCATCTTGCCCAGGATGAGACCACCCACATCCAGGCCGATGAGGATGTGGACCAGCATGAACGAGGAGCCCTCCTTGGGCGGCATGTTCTCAATTGCTGGATATCCTGCTGCAATCTCCTCCCATTTCTCTGGAGAAAGGGAGGGGAGCATGTTGACAGGCGGGCAGATGTCCTCAAGAGCCCTGGCCTTCAGCTCCATGCTGAAGCTGTTGGTGGTGCGCAGATGGAGGTGCATGATCATCATTGTCCTGGGCTGCTGTAGTGACTCTCCAAAAACCCCCACATTCACTACTTCCTCCCCTATCACAGGAAGGCCAAGTAGATCTGCTGTCTGCTTCTTGATGCAGGTGATGTGGGAGCCAGTGTCCAAGAGACAGTTGACATTCTCCATGATGGGGCTGTCCTGGATGGGAAAAGCAGCCACCTGGGCACTGAAGCAGATGACGATGGCCTTGTTGCAGATGCTGAGTGCGTCGGAGTAGTCTGACACTGACTCCATCGTTGTCATCATGGCCATTAGCAGCAACAATCCACCTTCCGGTCTTCTTTCTTTCCTTCTTTCTGCCAAGCATCCTTTTTCTGAGGCTTGTGCTGAGCGGAGGATTGGTGGGGAGAGGAGGGTTGAGGCTTCTTCTTCTGCTGTTGGCCTTGTGCCTGTCGTTGCTGGCCCAGCAATTTTTGCTGGGTACCCTACTGCCTGCCGGCGGGCAAGTTGTTGGGGTAGGCCGTGTAGCAGAGGGCTGAGTGATGGCGGGCACTGTCGCAGTTGCGGCAGTTGTACGGGCTGTGGCACTGAGACACCATGTGCCCCTTCGTGAGGCAGCGGTAGCAGTGGTCGTATTTGGCGATCTGGTCCTTGTGCTGTTTGGCACTCTTGAACTGGTTGCAGTCCACTGCTTTGTGCCGTCGCATGCAGATGGAGCAGGTCTGCTCCAATTTGCCACCTGAGCCCTTGCTGGCATCCTTCTGTTGAGAGAAGGAGATGGGAAGGAAAGAGGGGCTGGAGGAGATCCGCTTCTTGGAGGACTGTTTTGGGTGGGATGAGGACAAGGAGGACAAGCTGGCCTCCGTGGTCATTGCCTGGAGCAGCATGCTCTTATTGCGCTGAGCCTCCACCTCCTTTTTGAGGACCTGGATCAAATCGTAGAGCGTGACCTGGTGAGACAGGAGGCCTTGATTGGTCAGCTTCTTGGCAATGGCGTTGGCTAGCCAATTGCTCAGCTTCTTCATGGTCACTCCGATGAGGAACTGCAACTGCGCTTCCTCCATCTTGCACTGTTGGGCCAGGAAGAGGTAGAGGTTGCGCAGCTTGTCCTGGAAGGACTCTAAGCCCTTGAAGTTGGTGCTAGGAAGGGATTGGATGGAACTGAACGCCTCTTGGATGTGGGCTGTAGGGTTGTTGTACGTGTCCTCCAGGACCTTCATTGCCTGTTTGTATCCTCCTTCCATGCTCTGCAGTGACTTGATCTTCTCTGCTGCCAATCCTTTCAAGGCCTTTGACAGGTAGATCATGCAAGTGGCAGGATCTTCCACTTGCTGATCTATCCAGAGCTTCCAGTGCTGTTTCCAGGTTGGATACTAGATGAAGTCTCCGGAGAAAAGAGAGAGCTCTAAGGGTGGGAGGTCATGGAGACTGGCGGCACTGAGCTTGTTGGCAATGTGGTCTACAACGCTCTCCATGCCCTTGAAGAGTCCGTTGATGGAGACCTGGCCAGAATTGCCAGACGTGCTCTCTGAGGCCCTGTTCGCCACTGCAGAGGGCGGAGTAGGAGGTGGCACATTGCTTGTTCCCGCTCCAGCTTCCTGTGTCCCTCCATCTCCTTCTAGTGACACCAGGTTGACTGCCACTGACGGCTCATTGCCTCCTTGTGGATGTTGAGGCACAGAGCAAGAGTGAGGGGTGGGGTGGGCACCACTTTTTTTAGCAAAATCGGAGTGCACCACCTTTTTTAGCTCCAAACTACCTTTTGATTGATATATAATAGTCCCCAATTATCTAAAATTTCTTAAACAAAATTTTTGAACTGCCGCCCAGGACTTGGCCTGGGGGCAGTACTAAGAATTCACCCCAAAAATGGGTGTGAGTCTATATATATGTATGTCAGCAAAGATTCCTCTGCGGTTTCTCAACCAAATTGCCCAATTTTTTCAGGAAATGTCAGGCATGTTGGCCGCTCCAACATATCTCATGTGACCTTGACAAAAATTATTGGAACTGTGAAAAATTGCGTTTTTTCGAATTTCAGCCATTTTGACCTCGATTTTGGGTATTTTGTATTTTGAAATGAGCCTCATGCTTTGAACTATCATTCTGGCCACAAAATTCCCTTTCAAATGGCGTTGAGATCATGCAAAAAGCTTCAGTAGAACCAAAGTTATGCCATTTTTGAACTGCCGCCCAGGACTTGGCCTGGGGGCAGTACTAAGGATTCACCCCAAAAAACCTCTAAGTCCCAGACCCAATATTTTAGAAAACATCATTTGACTGAGTAGCTTACTTTGGATCAACTTAAATGGGGTGTACATTTGATTTAAGAATTCAGTTGACTAACTTTCTTAACTAGATCCATTCTATTGAAGCAGCATGGGAAATGGGAAACATGGGGCAGCATAGGCCAGATTTTAGGGGGCGGCAGTTCAACTCATGGGTTCAGCCACTTTGTGCAAATGAACCCCATGTTATACTAGTTCAAATACTAAAATTGCAGGTTTCAGAGCCCCAAAAAAGTGCATGTTACAAAAGTGCTCATTTCAGGTCAACAAATTCGTTTTTTGCGAATCAACTGGTGGCACAGAGGTACAACTAAATTGCCTTAAATGCTGACACAAAGTCATTCGTATTGGAGAAACTTCATTTTTTCAAAAGTGGAATACCCCTCATATAGACTATCTCGAGTCTATCAGATTCCGCGTCCTAACCAGTACACAATTGGGACAGTGCAAGTGAAGCGGAAGCACTGTCCCCTCTTAGCAACCAACACACTCTATTACCGTTTTTCAAAATATGATTGGCTGCCAAATATTCTGTGGGCAAGCTACAGAGCTGCAAGTAGGCTCAATATACGCAGCAAACACAGAGCTTTAATCAAAAAAAGTTTGCTGAATTTGGTCAAGAATTGAGCAAGTTATGCCCAAAAAACTTTTTTTCAAAAGTGTCCATCCATGATCCGTCCGTCCATCCGTTCTTTTTGGCAGGGGTATAGCGCTAGGTTTGGGGCTCTGTTCTGGGTGTAGATATAGTATAGAGGTCGCAGAGTGCCAAGCGGGGGTCAGAATTTTGATTTTAGGCCTCCTTTATGCCAAAATTGAGGTTGGAAAGTTGATTTAATGTAAGGGGGACCCTTACAAAAAAATGGAAAATCTTGAATAGCGTTTGCTAGGATGCTTGGAGAGCTAAACCAAGGACAGATTTGGAATCCTTGCAAAACACTACACAAAACTGATCTATACAACATTGAAATTTTGAAAAAAAAAATTCCTCTTCCAGCCACCCCAGCCCTTATATATGTCACTGAAAAGGGGAAGTCCATGGTTTTTCAGCCAATTTCAAATGTAAGCACAGATTTGGAATTGTCATATATGGCTTGTGAACAAAAAAACTCAAGTCTTCTTGGCAATTCCCAAAATTGGGACAGTGCTAGTGAAGGGGAAGCACTGTCCCCTCTTAGCGACCAACACACTCTATTACGGTTTTTGAAAATATGATTGGCTGCCAAATATTCTGTGGGCAAGCTACAGAGCTGCGAGTAGGCTCAATGGACGCAGCAAACACAGAGCTTTAATCAAAAAAAAAGTTTGCTGAATATGGTCAAGAATTGAGCAAGTTATGCCCAAAAAATTTTGCGGTCCAGCCACTCACCCCTCCACGTCACCCACCC